>PTFA01000098.1:648084-693127 GCA_003342895.1 Casuarius casuarius | reverse complement strand
GGCGCGGCGGCGCTATCGGCCATTTTAGCTGGGGGCAGCCGCGAGGGGAGGCGGAAGGGGCGTGGCGGCCATTTTGGTTGAGGGCAGGAGGGAGGCGAGCGCGGAGGAGGAGCCGCCATCTCGGGCRGGCAGCGAAGTTGTGGCGGAGGTGCGGTTCCTGCGGCCGAGGAGGACGTGGCTGGTCCACACCAGGCCCCCTCCCGTGGAGGACGTAGCGGCGCCCACCTGTGAGCGGCCCAGGGTGTGAAGATGTGGAGCTTGTGGTAACCTCCAGCTTAGTCGAGGCCACGTAACCAGTTGGCAGCAGGCTGGACACGGCCCCGTTCTCCCCAAAGACACACATCCACCCCTCAGAAAAATGGGAGAGAAAAGGGGGGAGAGCGCCAACCCTCTCCCTTTCCAGGCCTCTGCGGCAGGCCAGAAAATTTAACAAAATACTTTCTGCAACTTCAAAAAACATGCCTGGGCCTTTTATATGATGTAGGTTGAATTTAAAACAATCTCTGTAAACATGAAAGCAAGAAAAAATATCTACTTCTGTTGTTACATAATTCCGTATGATTTTTGACCAACACAAGCTTTAGCAATTTAGTATCAGAGGATGACTGGAAAATCTCTGTTCTCCCAGCTGAAAGTAATTCACATGCAAAATAGTCTGCTGTTCCAGACAGGCATCTGTTCTTCTTGGATGATAGGGTATTCATACTTGCTTGCCAGGAGTCACATGGCTGTATGTAATTTGCATATATATATATATATATATATATATAAAAAAGCATTACTTTTATCATCAAAAATATACCCACATAGACACAATATTTGTTTGTAATTTTATATTCCAGAGTTGAATTGAAATTGCTTGCTAATTCAACAGCAATAAAAATTTGGAGTTGATAAGCTTTGTCTTTACCCATCAGTTACAGGGAGCTGGTGGTATGGAATATATTTGATACCAGTCACTATTTAGGTAACATGCTATGTGCCAACATATAGTAAAGCCAGTTGTGAACTAATATCACTATTTAGATTAATTCTGGCAAAGAGAAAATGCTGTCATTAAACCACAGAAATATTTTTTCCTTTCTCTCCTAAACAGTTGTGAGGGATTGCTGTACACTGTTAAACAGCTGATAGGAAAAAAACAGTCATCACTAATGCCATTAACACCAACGTCTTTGAATTTGTATGCAGCTAAAAAATGCTATTTCAGTTGCAAAGAAGATAAAGTCAGTGCCTTCTGCTATGCCTTCTCAGCTCAGTCCATAGAGAAGGCTCGGAGAACAAATCAGGCTTATGTGGGTTGCTGTGTGTAAGGCCTCGGCTTCATTTCATCTGTAAGCCGAAAAATGTGAAGGGAATGAATTCCCTCAAAACAGGATAACTTAAAAGTTGTCCCTAGTGTTGGCCGTGTTTTTGTGGCAYTGCAGGGAGGCCGCTTTAGCTCTTTTGTAGATAGCAATTAATTGCATATTCTTTAATTTCCTGATGTTTTTATAAAGCAAAGCGTGGGTGATAACTGAAGAAATGGAAGTCCCCAATGATCAGTAAGGGGGAATAAACAAAGAGGAGATAGTCAAGTGTGTGTATGAACTATGTTCCAAGACAAATTAACATACAAATTAAAAGCAGAACTCCCTCCACCAAGTTCTGCAGTGTCATTACCGACAGCGTATCGCYAGGCTTTGTTGGTCTGACATACGCTTTCCGATGTTTCCCCGCGAGCAGACGGACAGACGCTGATTTCTCACACCCAGCACCGGAGGGACGTGTAAGACGCCGCCTCGCAGCTTCTGCCGAGGGGCCCTTTAATCACGTCTTCGGTGCGGCTTGGCGCGCCGTTCCGCGCTGCCGCCCGGCGCCCTCCCCTGCGCCCGGCACACGCGGCCCGGCAGCTACCGGCYGCGGTCACCTGCGCCCGCCTCAGCGTGGCCGCCGCCGCCGCCCCCTCAGGCAGCCGCCGCGGGCGGAGCGGGGCGGGCGCCGCTCCCGCCGCCCCGGTTGCCATGGCGACGCCGGCTCCCTCCGCCTGCCGTCAGTCACGGCGAGCGGGGGCTTTGCGACAGCGGCGGTAGGAGTCACGGCAGCCGGAGTTGGGCAGCGGCTCTGCCGCACCGGGCCGCGGGCGAGCCGAGCCGAGCCGAGCCGAGGCGGCGGGGACGGGGACGGGGGCTCGGCGCCCGGGCGGCCTCCCAGCGCCGCGGCGGGCTCAGGTGAGTGCGGGGGCGGCGCGCAGCGAGGGGCTCCCCTCACCCCACTTCCCCGCGGGACCCCGCGCGGCGCGGCCCTCGCCGGGGCGGCGGCGCCATGTTGTGCGCGGGGGGCCGCGGCGGCGGCGGGTGCCGGTGGGGCGGCCCTGCCCGGGGGCCCCGAGGTGGGGGGGGCGCCCTGCCGGTTACCTGAGGGAAGGCCCTCGGTAGGGGGGCGCCTGGGAGCCCCCCCACCGCCCGCTGCGGGAGCGGGGGTCTCTTWCGGCGGAGCCCCCGCGGCCTCCCCGGTCGGTTTCCTTCCCCTGGGTGACAGCGCGGCCCTGCGGGCGGGGCGCGGGCTGCTGTCCCGCATGTGACCGTGACGGCCCGGAAAAAACGGGAAAAATACGTGTGTCACCAAAGTGAGCGCCAGGAAAATCTGCAGGCGGCTTTTAAAGACGCTGTTCACTGTAACGAYGGGTTTTGAGTCCCGAATTATTATTTTCTCTCCTTTCGTGTTTTGTAAATTTCTATATGTACATGGGATAGCTTTTTCCTTTCTTTTTTTTGGTCACCGGCCTTACCTTCATATTGTTAAATACTTTTAAATCAAGCTTTTGTAGTCACTAACTTGCCTGGGGAGAGCAAAAATCTTCTGTTACCTTGTCGTTGTTTGTATTGCTGTATAAAGACTAGGGAAGAACTTGTGTCTGAATTAGCTGAGTCTTTCAGTTTTCATCGTAGAAGGCAAATTCCTATTTCTTTTGATGGGTTTATTCTTGATTATGGGTGTGTTTGGAGGACTTGGCAATATTAGGGTGTTTGTATTTAGGTTACAGTAATACATCACRGCCAAATCGAGGCATAGGGTCCTGTGCCACGTCCTGAGCAAACAAGTAACCAGAAGACTGTATTGTCTTAGAGAGCTTGAAATGCAAACATGATATGAAATGCAGCAGCGCAGACTTATTGTAGGTGTTACAGACAGGTGAACCAGGGTGATGTAGAGATACTGACCGGACGATGTTATCGGAGATGCTCCTGATCTTTATTTTGTTTGTTTTTGGTTTTTTTAAGAATTGTAGACTTGAAGTGATGAATTTTGAATCAACAGATTACATGGCATAAAAGGCGGCCAGGTGCCCATTCTTGTTTAATCCTTGATCAGCAAAATGAGAACAACAGTCTGGTTTGCTGGTTGTTATCACCTGGCTTGAAATCTCCTGTTCACTTCACGTAAGCTTCCGTGTGGCTTTGATCAAGTTCGGAACAGTGGTTTAGTCCTCTCCTGCAGATAGGCGTAGCTCCGCTTTAATGAGTAGCGTTAGGGAGGTCAATGTGAATATTCGTAGCAGTAAAATTAAATACGTTGCATTTAGAATATCAGGGCTTTTGAAAAGAAAGTCCTTATGCCTCTTGGTTATTAAGTAGGAATAAATCAGTTCTCCTTGACAATTGCTTGTTTTGTCATCAGATGAATAAAGTTGAGTATCAGCATGAGTACACTTTACAGTTTAGCTCAGCAGCTGCTGTCTGATTCTGTGTGTTTGTGTGTCCGTGCATGTACATGTACGTGTGCATGCGTGGGGTGGGTCTGGCATTGAAACTGCCAGCCTGCCTGTCTTGTTGCTAAGCCAGTTTCCTGACTTTGCCACCACCATGAAAAATTCACTCCTTGGTTCTACTCTACAGCAAACAAAATTAACTGTGTTCTTGGAAATGAGAGCTACTTCACCTGTTTACCTATGATAATCTCTTAGTGAACAATTTCACTTTTAAATACTTCTTTTTATAAGTACATTTTAGCACAAGGTTGCAATACTTTCTTTTGTTGTTGTTGCAAATTAGAAACTTGAGCCAGTGAATGTATCAAGTATAAAGGCATAGTTGCCATTCCCTAATTTTGGTATTCTGTGCTTACCAGGTGTCTGCTGAAATGCTAATTATTTGTTACATGTGTCAAAGAACTGTCCTGATAAATGATTTTACAGTGGTTTGTATCATGACAATATGGTCCAAAAAAATTTTTTTTCTTTTTTTTACTTAAAAAGAACTGCAGGGTTTTATTACTGAAAAAACATTAATATTTAAAAGCTTTCTTAATTCTTTCTCAAACTCATTTTCTTAGATGAACAATAGGCTAGGAAAGCAAAAACATGTTATTTTGCATTTGATACTTTTATGGTGAATAAAAACAAAATACAAAAGAATGAAAATTACTGACAGACTTTCAGAAACAATTTTTAACTAACACAGCAAACTATACTGACCATGTGCACTTAATAATGGCATTGTTTGTTTAATCACCATCTATTTAAACAAAGTTATAGATGTCTGAACATTTGGGTCCTGATTGCAAAAGATTTCTGCAACTCTGGGTAAATTATTTTAATTTTCCTCCCTCACCCGCCTTAGCCCCTTTTCTCGAGCTCCATGTATTAAATGGAAAAGGTTATTGGTAATAATACTAAAAATTTCAGATTTTATAAAAAGCATTGGATTATTCAAATGGAAGACATGTTGTGACAGAGGTGATCTTTTCCAATAAATGTGTGATTGCCTTCATGTAAATGGTTTTAGGAGAGGTGTTAAAATGCTCAACTAATGTTGTCTCATTCAATGGAAGATGCTGTAAGCGTGGAAAGTATTAGGCATTTGAAATTGCTGCTCACTCGAAAATTTGCAATCCACTTAGAAGGTTTGTCCTGGTGTCATGGATGGCAGCCATCCCTGTACTTATTGGTGACAGATCTGAATAATAATGTAATTTAAATGCTAGGAAAAAAAGTATTAATGTGCGGAAAAAATGGGTGGGCAAAGGAATGACTTATTCTGAACCTTTCTGAGCTGCTTTGCACGAACATAAGCACAGTTGCATTTCTGTAAAAGCGGGTGTTCATTTGACAGTCTTCAGTGCTTCATTCTGGAACTGTTGCACACTGAGACCAAATACGATACAGAAACAGTCATTTCACAGATGTATTTTTTTCCCTGACACATTCTTTTAGCATCTATACATATCCTTAGATTAATTCTTTAAATGCRTGTGCTTTAATCCAAAAAGATGTGTTTTATATACTTCTTTTTATACATTTTCTTAGCCTTTGCTGTGCTCCATCAGAACAAAGCTGGATTTAGTTATTTTTATGCTCCCTTCCTAAAAGAAGTGTTCCAATTTCCTGCTGCGCTTTGCAACCTTTCTGTGCACTTGCCTGAATCTGTCCGTCCCGGGAAATAGGCTCACGCAGAGCACCTGGCTCACTAAGCTCAGTCTGTGCAGTGATATGCAGCGGTACTGTGTTTGAACATGAAATTACTGAAGCATTCTCCAAGTCTTAGTGTTTTCTTGAATGACTAATACCCTCATCTCCCTTTTGGGAGGTGCCGCTGTGATTTGCTCTAGCGCAGAGCACGTCCATGGCAGTTAGATGCACCGTAGTGCAGACAGCGACCAGGTAACTGCGAAGGCTGGTGSTGTCACGTGCCATCAGTCAGGGTGGTGATTACTTATATTCGTGCACGTGGAATAGACCTAAACCAGTTTTCCTTTTGGTGGCAGAGCTGGCATTACTTCTGTGCTTCTGTAGCTGTAGCAGTTACTGATGTTTTAAAGGTATGTGTGCAAACTGTTAGGGCTGAGTATGACAARAGGGTGAAAAACTTGTGTGCTCTGTCAGTCTGGTCTACGCTGGGAAAGTCATCAGCAGTGCAAATGGCCTGGGCAGCGTGTTCGGTCACGCYGAAGTACCATGTTGATCACACCTGGGGTTTATCTTGCCTCGAGATGTCTCCGATACCGTGTTCTGTTTTTCCTTCCCCTCCTTTAGCTTTGTTTCCTGCTTGTACAAGGTGTAGTGTCGTTATCCCTGCTTCTTTTTAAGTACTTCCTGATATTTTATTATCTAACTGCTGAAATATATTAAGGGGGAAAAAAAAAGCACCTGCATACCAAGTGCTGTACTGGCCACAACTGTCTCTCTGCACRCAGGGCATAGAAATAGTAGCAGCTAGAGGATCATATCCACTTGCTAGTGACAGGCACAGAGCTGGTTTTATTGTCCCAAGGCAATGCAGAGGTGAAAAGCCACTGTCTCTAGCTTCTGGCCTATCATAAATTAATCCTGCCTGGGTGCTTCCTCTGTCTGCAAAAATCCTTATTTTGAATGCTGTTTCAATAACTCATTGTTGAGTCTTGCAAGGTTTCRGGAGGTCTCTAAGCCAGCTATCTTATCTGCAAGTTCTGGGAAGACTTGCGGAAATTACAAATAAAATGAGGTTTCAGGAATGGTTTGCATAAAGGCGGAAGAAAGTTTGTAGATTTTTCTGTCTGTTGCTATCACTTGGCAAGATAAAAAGTATACGCAATAATAAGACAGGCAGAAATGTTTTTTGAAAATATTAGAATTAGTTTCCACGTGTAGGTCATGGCAGRAAGTCATAAGCCGTATGATCAAAGTTTTGAGTTCTGCTGTGGTTTGTATGCAGAATATTTTTGATTAGGTGATATTCTCACTTGCTCTATATTAGATTCTTTTTTTTTTAAATGTGGCAGATGATGCAGAGGACAAGAAAAATCATGTAAATTATGTGACTCCATCTGTCATAGAAACAGTTATTTTAAAGTTCTCTGACCTCRTATCTGATCTTTGTCTGTATAGCTGTGGCTATCAGACCTGGTTGTTCCCCCAGTTATATTGAACAGTAAGCTACCATTAACTTTAAATTTCCGTGCCTCTGCCTTATATCTTTATCATCAGACTCTTTTTTTTTGAAATTACTGTGTATTTTCTGTTTTATTATAGTGCAGTAAGTTAGCTGTGGACAATTTGCCATAACTTATTAAGCATGAAGGTGCAAGTTAGTGTTTAGAGGACTGTAGCTTGATAGAGAGGTTTATATGAGAGTCTTTGATTCAGTATTAAMGTAATATGTTGTACTTAAATTCCTATTCTGAGTAAAGCTATTGAATTATCCCAGATCATTTATTTTGCCTAAGTATCAGCTTTAAACACTGCCATAGAAAGTCACTTGACTAGTTTACCAGATTAGTATGTTCTAAATTTTTACCCATGTGAGAATTTAAAAATGATATAGTAGTGATTCCTTCTTTTGCTAATGTGAAAATAGTGAATTTAATCTAATTTTTTGGATGCTSTCATAATTTAAGGGATCAATTTCTCTTTAAATGTGAAGAACACAACTGAAACATTTGTTTGGTGTGTATAACTAACTAGATTATATTTTGACGATATAGGGAACTTAGTGATAAGGGACATGGAAAAGGCCAAAGTACTCAGTGCCATTTTTGTCTTGTTTTTCACCGATAAAGTGAAAATTCATGGGACCAGACAGTGGCTCGCGTCAGTAGGAGACTCTTCTCTGTCCTTTGTAAGGTCGTGGTGGTCCGGGGAGGTTCCTGCTGGCTGCAGAAAGGCAAAGGTCAAACCCCTCTTCAGGAAGGGCAGGGAGGATCTGGGGAGCTACGGGCTGGTCAGCCTGGTGCCAGTCCCTGGGGAGGCTGTGGAACAGATCCTCCTGGAAATTGTCTTCCGGCACATGAAGRGCAAGAGGGTGTTTTCCAAGAGCAAGTCGGGCCTGCCCAGTCTGGTTGCCTGCTGTGTGTGATGAGATGGAGCTGGCTCTGTGGACAGGGGAGAGCAATGGATGTTGYATGCCTTGGCTTTAGTTAGGCCTTTCACGCGACCTGCCATCGTGTCCTTGTAGCCAAGTTTGTGAGATGTGGCCTGGAGAAGTGGACGGTGAGGCGGGTGGAAGCTTGGCGCTCACGCCGGGCACAAAGGRCTGTGAGCAGCAGCACGGAGCCCCGCTGGCGGCTGGTGTTGCCYCTCGGAGATCCTGAGGCCTGCACCGTTTAATGCGTTTATTAATGATCTGGGCAGTGGGATGCAGTGCACCTCGGACGGTTCGTGGATGATGCTGAACTGGGGGGAGAGGAGGGCAGGGCTGTATTCAGGGGGACCTTGACCAGCTGGAGAAAGGACTGACGGGAACCTCATGAAGTTCAGTGGAACSAGATGCATCAGAAGTGGAATAGCGGAGAGTAGAGGCTGCAGTCTGACTGGCTAGAAAACAGCTTTGCAGAAAGGACCTGGGTGTYCTGGTGGAGGACAAGCTGACCATGAAGCATTAGCAAGACTGTAGCCAGCAAGTCAGGGGAAGTGATCTTTCCCCTCTCTTTGGCGCTTCCAAGTTTGCATCTGCAGTACCGTGTCCAGTTTGGGGCTCCTCCGTGCAAGAAAGATGTTGATGTACTGGAGCAAGTCTGGTGGAGGGCTGCCAGGATGGTTCAGCATTCGTGTTTTGAGTTACATAAAGATAAAGCAGCTGAAAAAATTGAGATCTAAACTGAAAAAATACGTATTTTACATTTTCTACTCATTATGTCTGGTGAAGTATGCCCCACTCTCCAGACTATTCTGGGAGATCCTCAGAGAGGTGGAAGCTTAAGGGCATAGGCAGAGGTTATCTGGTGTAGGTGACAGGAGGATGAACCTGCCTTACTTAAAAAAGATTTAAAAAAATTTATATGCAATAACACAAACTTTTCCTTTCACTGCATGTGCGGGGGAACAAAACCAGGACTCTGGCACTTGTGGCAGCGATGGGGACAACTGAACGCTCCCAGTGAAGYGGGAAGAGCTTAACTCAGTTTGATGTTTCCAGTTAATTTTCCAGCTCAAATTTCCAGTTCCTAGTTCTGCAAAATAGGCAGTTTATTCAAGAAAGGTATAAATAGCTAAACATGGGATTTCGTATGTGATGATTCACTTTGTGCTTTTGTCAATAGGTACAGTGTTTATTTGCTACTGTAGTTTGTCGTCATTGATGTTAAAAAAAATTATATATTGATTGTTTACAGACATTAAATGAGTTTTGGTTTTTGCAGGGGATGTATTTGGCGTTCACCAATGATAGAGAAGCGTTGTTCTTTGTAGACTGAATTCTTCGTCTGTTAAAATGTGGTACTTGCGGTATTTTCTGAAAATGAAGTTTTTAATGAAGGCATTGCGATACCATAATAAAAAACTAGAAGGAAAGAGGTAGCTCTTCTTTTTGTTCTCCCTCCCAAGGACTGATATTTAATATCCTAAGAATTATCTTTCTCTCTTTTAGATAAAAAGTTTTGAAATGTGTATGTGTTTAAGCCTTTAAAATGTATTTTTGATATTAATGTTTTCAGTACTTTCTCTCACATTTTCCTGTATGGAAAATATAAAATACATTGGGTTATTTATATGTGCTAGCACTTTTGTGTGTTGTAATATCCTCTTCTTTCCTTGTGAAAATTCAGTTTGTTGTTAAGTATGTATCTATAGTGCTGTCAAATTGAAAGTTTTTTTTTTTTTAAGTAGTTTGCGGCATTAAGCTTACTGTAAAAATGCAAAGAAGTAGTAATTGCGTGCCCTGATAGGGGAGCTTCTATGTTTATTCAAAAGTGCAGTTATTTGCGCCACGGAGATAAGCATAAAGATGAATAGTATGGCTTGTTCCCTGAACTATGAACGATAAGAAATGAAATGGATGAGAAAAGAGGTTTTTATGTTGCTCATCAGCATTTATAGCTGAGGCACTCTTAGATTTTTCAGCTTTGAAATTATTGAGGGATTGCTATATTATCCATTTAAAAGAAATACTAATTCACAGATTGCATTAATGGTCAAATATCTTTTACTGTCATGAAAAAAAAAACTTGAAGGAAGTGTGGTGAAACCAGTGGTGTTAAGATTACTGCTAAACCAATATGTCTTCTAATCCCAGGTAAGAAGAATGCAGCGTGTATTTTATGTGCAGGCGACTGCTGTTGTAGCATCCTTCAGGATTAATTTTGGCCTGGTTTTGTCTTTCTAGTCTACAGTAGTTGAGCTACTGAGGGGAATTTTTTGGAAGTAGTGARGGAAGAGCACTTTGGAAAGGAAGTTGTAACTCAAGTGTTATTTAAGGGCTTTAGTATTAATATATCTAAAAGAAATTTCCACCTCTCCACACCTTTCCCAGCATGTCTTTCGTTTTAGGAGTACAAAAATTGGGTGACAAAAGACTTAAGTTGTTTTTATATGATTTCATTTTTGTATGATGTCTGGATATGTTTTATTTCTGTCTTTCATGATATTTTTCTGATTAAATCACTGTAAATGAAGTATTTTTAGAATTGTAACTTTTTGGTTAACAGGTATGCAGTCCTTAGTAAGGTCGCTGTGTCCCTGCAGAATTTTTAATTGTTTACAGTTCTGTATTGTGATCATCCAGACAGGGAACAATTGATCTGCTATTGCGTAAYGGTTAGCAATATGTTTTCCAGCATGTTTTAAAAATGCTAATTTTAGTGTAGCTTGTAGAATGTTATAATAGATTACATGCTTGATATTTGGTCTTTGCTCATAGTTTTTCATTAAATAATAGCTCTTTGTAAAATAGTTCCTAATAAACATAGTATAATCAGGTGCAAGAAATGAGCTGACATAAAATGGCATTTCATAATAGGTGTTACTATTGCTTTCATGATTTGGATTTTGTGAAAAACTATAGTGCGTCTCTCTTTCCAGAGTTCGAGGCTTAGTACATCCAGCAGGTCCTGCAACCTCTTTTACAGAAATCATGCTTTTTTTCCTCTTTATGGTTTCCAGTACTTAGCTACTCATTATTCTACTATTCACTGTCTTCCCTTCCCCCATTTTTCCATGTACATTATCATGTTTGATTTCTCTGGCTGCAGAGGTTGTTTGCTCTAGAAATATAGGCAGCATTTGTCAAAACTAATACGAAATTACTTTCTTGAAGAAATTGCATTGCAGTTTCTATATAGATGAGGGATGATAACTTGTGTTGATCTCCATGTAGCACAGAAAAAAATATATTAGTAAAAGCTATACTTCTGTTTTGAAATGGAAAGGATTTTGGATGCAGAAGCACTTAAGTATAGAAGTCAACACTGGGAGTAATGGGGATATGTAAGATCAAAAAGTCAAATTTATGTTTAGTACCAGTAAGATCTGTGTAGTTGCCTCTGTGTATATCAAATTTGATTTTGTCTGAAAGGGGGTCATTAAAACCTTGAATAATAGTTTTCAATAGACCTGAAAATTGTTGAATTAAGTTCCAACAGCTTCCATGAAATTCTGAGGCTCAAACTTGTGCTTCCACCGGAAAAAAGGCAGGCAGAGTTGTCCTACGCTGTGCTGTGCTGTGCGGCGAGAGCTGGGGGGTGAGCGAGCGTGACTGTGCGGCTGTACGTTGCTCGCTTCTGATAGCCAGAGCTGTTGTCTGCTAGGGCTGTCGCAGGGACACGGCGGGGAGCTCGGTTAGTGCAGTGGGGAAGTCGAGTTGCAGTAAGCCTGGCTTAGATTCAGGATGACTTTTTTTTTTTCTCCCCCTTTTTMATAGATGAGAATATCTTTTCGCTTTCGAAATATTCTAAAAACAAAAAGTTTGCCTCTGTGTACAAATGCAAATGTTACTGCTCACACAAACAAGAAAAATACATATGTCTATATAAAGATACGAAATATGTATTTTAAAAGTTTCTTGAATGATTTCTGCCTGTGTYTGACTTGTTTATACTCCTGTAAATGAGAAATTCTGTTCTGGTTTGAGCTATCGTAAGTTCAGGACATAAACCTCTGCAAGGCAGTACTGAAGGAGCATCTCCTTTATTTGGCAAAACAGTGTTCCCCGTTCGTTCATCACGAAATACTGCAAGCAATAACTTTCCATAACTCAAGCTTTTACTGTGGTTTAGGAGAACAGCTACTGCAACTCTTCTTGAATCTGGAATAAGAGACCAATAACAAAATGTSAGTCATTCCTGACGTGTTTTCCCTACTCGATGGCTGCACTTACTGTTTTCAGTTGTTTCTTAGCAAGTCATTGCATCTGGARTGGATCTGGCATATGTCACTTTTTATAGACTTACCATTGGTGTGATCTAGATATAACTTAAATTCTAGCGTTTTTATTTATTAAATATAGAATACACCTGAAAAGTATACCCCAAACCATCTTGAGCTCAGCCAGTTTACTGGGCAGCAACAGAAAATCTTGTATTTTACAGTTTACCTTTCCTCTGTGTGGACTTTCCGTGYGTGGTTGGTCTAACCGGGTTCCCTGCCCAAGGGGAGATGGGCAGTTTAGATAGCTTCTGCTTGCCTCAGTCCTGGCCCAGGCAGAGATGGGGAAATAAAGTGACRAGCTCAGCGTAAGCAAACTTTCCCTCTGGCCGAGTCAAGGATTGTAGCTTATAAACACGTTTAAATGGGCTGTAAGCTCAGAATATTGCTAGCATAAACAGTGTTTTGTTTTTGCACTTAAACCTTGTGCCAATCCTTGTAATTGTTTTATTATTATTTCAGTTTCTGTGGGGTTTTCTRTTTCTCTGAAGTTATGATTCAGACACTTTTGTTCTCCATTTCTCAATCTCCAGGAAAATTTAGGCTTTATGACAGATAACCTGGACATTTTTTTTTATTATTATTTGTGTCAGTATGTTTATAAGATATTAAATGCTGGCMCAAAGACAGAGCATTACATAACGTTGCTTGTTGGAGGGCGGCCGGAACGTAGTCCTTATGGCGAGCTGCGGCGATGAAGGCTACCCCCGGATATCATATAAGCACATTTGGCCTTAGTGTAGTTCCTCAGAAGACTTCTGTTTGAGTGGCTGGCTAGTTGTTGCTTTGTTTTATTTATTTAAAGAGTCAAATTGTATTTAAAAACTTTGAAGTCCATGGATGAACTTTACAAAGATCGTCAAATCTACTAGCTGAGGCAGTGAGTTTGGAAGAGGTCTTACTGTAGTGCCGCTGGACTTCTGTTTGCAGGGCTTCTCTCTCTTTTTTCTGGTCTGGTTTCAGGAGTGTTAGCAAAGATCTCGCTGTAGACCCCTGCCTTGTACTGCAGCTGCGCAGCTTCTGCCCTCCGCGGGAGCTGGAGTGGAGCCTGCAGCACACGCGGCGGCTGAATTCAAGGTCGCTCTTCAGGAGAGCCCTCGGATCGGCCTGGCTGTAGGCGCAGGGCRCTGTGAAGGCTCGGGAGGGGAGGCAGAGGAGCATCTCACGTAGAAGTGAGACCAAACGCACTACAGCAGTTCTGTTGAGCGTAGTTATTTTTCTAAGTTGAAACATGCTGTGGTACAACTATTAATTTTGTTTTTTATTTAAAAAGCTTTATTCACTTGATAACGGAATAGTAGGGAACTTCATATATCTTTTATGATAGTTCGGTAGCCTTTGCTCCAACATGCATGCAATATATGTTAATRTATTTATTTATTCATATAATGTGTGTAATGTAAGGAGTAAAATTCACTGATTTATATAATAAGGTAACTYTTTGCTGTTCCTAAGGCCCAAGCTGTTTTATGGTGCTGCTGCAGGTGTCGGGGGACTCGGGTTTCATTTAAACGCCAGCCTTTGCGCTGCCTGTGTTGCCTCTTCGTCTTTGCTGCTTATAGCTGGGCTGCGAGTTCTTGGGATTTCCTTGAGCATCTTGGAGATATTTGGAAGAGTGGGGTCAGTTGTCACAAAACGACTTGATTACACGAGTATATCRCCCTTATCAAACAAAACTTGGCAACATGAACCCTGAAGTGCCATAAAGCAGGGGATAAACAGAACTAACTCAGTTCCTGCCTTTAAAGTCTCAGCCTTTAAATCAGTGCAGTTCTGTTTTGGAATTTAGCTCGTGGTGCCTGGCAATGCTGAAGAGATGAGGAAGCGTGAGGGGTGGCCTGCAGTCGCTGTGTTTATCCCTGCCCTCTTTCTTTAGTTACGGTGTTGATAATGCTAGTGATGGTTTCTTTTTTTTCCTTTTTCCCRCCTACCACCACTTCTCTTGCTATTGCATGTTCTGATTTCCTTTCCCTTCTCAGGTGGGCTGTAGAAGTACCTCTTTAGCCACCATTACTGGGGAGGTGGAAGGCTGAATACATTTACCATCAAGGCTTAGGAACCAGAAACTAGAAAATTCAAAGCTACTTGTAATTAGACTATTTCTACTTTTAGTTACCGCTTGTTTGTTTAGTCCCTTTAGCTGTGTGTGAAAGGATAAAAACAATCAGAATCAGAATTAATTGACAATCGGAATTAATGAAGGGATTGCAATAACCTTTTTTCCAGCTTCAGCTAATGCAGGATATTATGCATTCCAGCATAAATATCCATTTAAAAAGGTTAGGCTGRTGTGACACTGTTCGAACTGAAAAATGTTTTCGGAAAGCGTATAGTGGTGTGCAGAAAGCACCAGACCCTGTTTTTGACTAAGGTCATCACATTTGACAAATAAGGATGGATTCTACTGATGGGGCATATAGTAGCTGTTACAAACCTGGGACTGGAAGCATTTGCTGCTCCAGAACTATTTCGAGAAGATTGATATTGGAAAAAGTGCCAATGTAAGTAGGGAAGTGCCACTTTGAAAAATCTCTTTTGCAAAATGTGTAAGAAACTAACATTGTGAAGTTTTAATGCTATCACAGTTCATTGCATTTTTCAAATGACTGCTTAAAGAATGTATTATTCARTCCCTAGGTTAGCTGTGAAGATGCACATATTCCCCAATGAGAGAAGAGTTGATTATATATTGTATTTTATTTGAAGAGYAGCATATATAGTAACTATATTTCTCATGTATAAAATATTTACAATCACTTCAGACTAATCTTTTACGTTTTTGTGAGGATGAGACGGTGATAAGTGCAGAAAAGGCATACCTGCTGAGACCTAATGCTTTTTATCGTGATTAAATTGACAGGTGTGAAAGCAAAATGGCAGGGAATAGCCTTGTGCTGCCCATCGTCCTCTGGGGCCGTAAAGCTCCCACGCACTGCATATCAACGTTGCTGTTAATGGATGACGTGTCCATGATCGTCACGGGATGTCACGATGGACAAATATGTCTCTGGGACCTCTCTGTAGATTTAGAGGTAGGTCTAAACTCCACATATAACTTTAATTTTCTTTGTATTTGAAGTGTTTGCCACTGCTGCCAAAGTGATTTTTCTTCTTTGATATTGTAGCATCCATTCSAGTGTTCAGTTGTTTCTACGCTCTATTCATGTATTCTAACTCCCCCTCTTGCAATGAGGCCTGGAGCTGGCACTGTATGCTTCCAGTAGTGAATAGTTCAGATTAGAAAGAGGCGTTTTCACTCCTTAACTTTGCTGCTGCAGTAGTACGTTTTTGAAGCAATTATTTCCTCTTTTCTGGACATCAGAGATGCCCTAAACTGATAGTTACTTTCAGGTTTAGCTGCTTAATATTTTGTGAAAACAGATTTCTGAGATCAGCTGACAGTATTTAGAGGGCTTTTTAAGGTTATTCTTATTTTATTCAAGCTCTGTTTCCTGTGAAAACTGAATGAGAGAAAGCTCTGCTACTAGAGGTAAAGATTGCTGATTAGTTACTGTGTGTCAGCTTCTGCCCTTGAGTTGAAATCTGCAAGTGTCCATCTTGAAGATGAGGTAGTCATTTGGCTGAATACAAATTGGTTTTTCTCCTCCATTCCAAGGGTTTAAAACTATCTTTTCTTATAAAATCAAGCAGRTTTCAGGCAAGAGTTATACTGAAAAATCTCAATCTCTGAGTTACCCCCATAAATTATGTTAGTGTCTAATACATTTAACAAGAAACAACTGGAGGAAGAACTATTTCTTTCTAGAAAGGGCAAATAAATAAAGGGCAGTTTTCTTTTTTATCTTTAATCTATGAATGGACTTTTATGTAAAAGTATTTATAAATGTAGAGGGTCATGAAGTATACTTGATTTGGGGAAAGACTGTTGTTGCAGTATAGCTCAAATTTTCCTTTTGACTTARGCCAAATTCAAACTATGATTTAAAACTATAGATAGAATTAGTTTTACACAAAATGGTTTTTTTTTCCCACCAATTAGCATTACAATATTAGTTAGAAACTGGTTCTTTCACATACTGTACCAGCATGCTGTWCAAACTTTTTTAAGATTATATTTCTACAGCTGTGCAAATAAAGTGTGTGTGTGTGTATATATACACATATAAAAACACTTTTTATATATACTATATATATAAATTTATATATACAATATTTATATATTGTATAAAACAGAAATTTGGAATGTGTATGTTCTAGGTAAGTAAYAGTGCCTATGTTATTTTTACTTTGTTTTATTTCTCTGATTCTAGATTAATCCCAGAGCTCTGTTGTTTGGTCATACRGCCTCAATTACTTGTTTATCAAAGGCTTCTGCTTCCAGTGAAAAGCAGTATATAGTGAGTGCATCAGAAAGCGGGTGAGTTTTCTGCAGATTTATTAATATGCAGATCTGTTAAATAATGGAAATTGGGGGTATGGAAGAGATTGGGTTGCTTACATMCATTTCTCTTCATTCTGAGTTTCTCACCCACACTGTTTTTTACTTAGCCTGATGTCTAACGCATTCGTAGGTATCCCAAATGATGGGAAATACTGAGTGTGGTGTGAATTTTAGATCCGTGGTCTGGAGGAGGATAGAGGTGTGCCTGAGATCTTGGAGGGCTGCCCACATTATTTGTTATACCTTAGGATTCAGTGGCAGGACACAGCACAGTTGTATATAAAGTAATCTGTGCTGCCTTGGATATAGTTTATGTTTGGATGGGTAAAGAAATGTATGRTGTTGTCAACTGCAGTACAGATACTTCTGTGTTTTCTGTCACTGTTTTGCTTGAGTGACTTTGTAAGTTCAGTTGTGGATGGACACCTGTGTTTTGCTCCTTTCTGCTTATCCAAGACCTGCTTCTTGAGTAGAAGCAAGCTTAAATCCTAATACATCTGGTTGGCAGGGAATGATTCCTGGACCTCTGAAGTAAACCTCAGTGTTCACTGCCATGTGATTAAAATACTATTTTTGGTAATACRGTTTTCTTCCTTACAAATATGGAAAAACTAAGCTAATCTTTGAAGACCTCAGGGGAGGCACTAGCAGTATATAATAATTTGAAATATTTSTGAGAGAAATCAGGTGCTCTAMGTTACACACTTGCATTTACTTAGTRTTRATGGTTTATGATGAMCCATAACAYTTTACTCATTTCCCCTCATAACTGTGCTAGGGAAGCAAAGCTTATTTAGATTATGATGAAAGGACTGGCAATTCAAGTAAATTTTGAGTTTCCTTTATAAAAATACAACTCGTCTAGTCAGTAACAATCATTTAAGTTTSTCCCAATATAAATATTCCTAAATCCTTGGAAAAATGAAATGTTTTGGATGTAGTTGTAACCTGTCTTTTGTATTTTAGGGAGATGTGTCTGTGGGATGTGAATGATGGCAGATGCATAGAGTTTACTAAATTAGCCTGTGCACATACTGGCATACAGGTTAGTGCTTTGTCTATGGTTTAGAAGTCCTAATATGCATTGTATAGCATAGAAACTGTAGCTCTGTTATTAAAACAAGGCTGGGGTTTTTTGGAAGCTTAACAGTGATATTTTATAAGATACTGCAATATGCCAATAAAGCTTATGCTGTATTGTGCATCATCAAATGCCCTCAAGCTGGAAATGTGCTTTACTTCAGCTTTTGAAAAAAATATACCGTAATTAATTTATCAGAAAGGCTGGAGAGAATAGAGGAAAAGGAAGAGATGTTAAGATGGGGGAGGTGGGAGGGGGAGGATGCTTATCAGGGAAGGTTGAGACAACCTTCTGTCAGCTACAGGAGCTGGGCATGGAGGCAAAGGATTGCCTTGAGAAGATAATAAGAGGGAGGAGGGCCTCTGCAAAAAGCTTCCGTGATATTACTTGCATACACAGAATTTCCACTAGTTCTCAGTGGCATTTTCTAAACAGATAGCCATTAGAATATATTTATGAAATTATGATTTTGATTAAAAATGAAGAAGTTGATGCCCCACGTGGAGTATAACCTCTGTATTTTGTTAATATCCATTTAGTTCTACCAGTTCACTGTTGGGACTCAGCGTGAAGGGAGACTGTTATGCCATGGACATTATCCAGAAATTCTTGTTGTGGATGCTACCAGCCTTGAAGTTCTTTATTCTTTATTATCAAAGATATCTCCTGACTGGATCAGCTCCATGAGTATCATTCGATCCAATAGAACACAAGGTAGTAATTTTTGTTGCTTTTATTATGGCTTTGCCTCCCTGTAAGAGAAATACTATTTTCAGCAACCTGGGGAGGAACTAGCATGTTACTTCTTTCCTTTGAGTAATGAAGATGATCTTGTCCAATACCCATGAAGTACTAACCTTCTTAAAAAGCAGTGCATGCATATTTATCTCTAGCCCCTGAAAAGGGGACTGGAGCATCTCCCGTACAAGGAGAGGCCAAGAGAGCTAGGATTGTTTAGCCTGGAAAACAAGGCTTGGAGGAGATCTTATCAATGTTTATAACTATCTGATGGGAGGATGTGAAGAGGACAGGGCCAGACACTTCAGTGGCACCTGGTGGCAGGATGAGAGGGAATGAGCACAAACTGAAACACGGGAAAATCAAATTAAATGCAAGAAACACTTTTTTACTGAGAGGTTGGTTGAATGCCGGAACAGGTGCCCAGAGAGGTTGTGGCATCTCCATCCTTGGAGATACTCAGACCCACCTGGACGTGGTGCTGGGCAGGCTGCTCTGGCTGACCCTGCTGCAGCAGGGGCTGGACCAGGGGATCTCCAGAGCTCTCAGCCAGCTCCATTCTGAGGCTGCTTTAATATCTCTTCAGAGGGAAGACCTGATAATCGTTAACATTTTTAATATTTTATCTGTTGCTGTCCTACCAGAGGAGAGTTGTAGCTCTGGTTATATTTAAAAGCTTTCTCATGAACAGAACCTCGATTCTAGCCAAATTCAGTGTGTGTGTGTGTGTGTGTGTGTGTGCGCGTCCGTGTGCACAACAGGTTCCGTGTTCACTTACTGAATAGTTTTGTTACCTCCTTCAACCTTTGCATGTGTTGAAACCTGGAGAACAAGGTGATACCTTGTTTTCTCTTTGGGAACCGAGGAGTTTGGGAGAACACTGCTAGCAAGAGCCTCTAAGCTGACACTAGAGTGAAAGAAGGGCTGCAAGCACTCTAAATGCTGAGGCTGTCGTCTTTATTAATGTGATGTGTGGTACACATCAAGATCATTTAGTGGCTTTAGTGATTAGTGGCTTTACGAAAAGCACTTYCGTAATACTTTGGAAGCTGTTGTAGGAAATGTGTAAGGAGTTTGCTGATTAAAGTACACAATAGGATTATATGCCTGGAGAGACTGGCAGAAATATTGCAATATTGTAACCATTGCTGGGGAAGAGGAAAGAAACCTAAGACTGCAGAGAGAGGAACTTTCTCTGAATCTGATGACAGTCAGTTTAGTGGAGAGGCATGTGGGTAGACTCCGTGGTTGGCAGTGGGTTGGTTGACATGATTTGAAGTGATACCCATCCACACATACCTGTTTTGCCCTCGGCCGGTTTGTATTACTTTGCTGGGCTTTAAATTCTGGCAGCTGAGGAGCAGAGATGAGTCATTCAACTGTTGCTGTCCTGCAGGCTGTAATTTCAGGGAGAGAGAGGGTAGTAAGTCTCAATGATGACTGTTTCAGCTTGTTTAACTAAATCTGCTACTGAATGCAGGTCAGCAAACTTTCTTCCTAAGGGTGGTGGGCTCCTATGGGGAAGAAACACTGGGAAGAGCATCCTGAAGCAAGGAGAGATTTCTATCTTGGCTTGAGGCTGAGAGCAGTTTGTAAACTGAGAGTGTTCCCAAAGCCCTGGGGTAGGAAAACTCCACTGCTGACCTCAAAAACCATCTGAGTTACTGGAGTAACAGCAAATGAACTCCAGCGTTAAGTCTTTTCAGATGCTGACTTTCATTTTATTTCTTGTTTTGTAATTGTTTTCATGTTTTGTAATCAAGGGGCAGCTGCCCCTTGATTTGATGGACTTTCTGTCTTAGCACCGGACTTCTCAGGTATAAAGGGGAATCTCTAGGAGGTTTCACTAGCAAAAATGTGCTGCTTTCAAAAACACTGTATTAGATTCATGACCTTCTGGGAACCTCCAACCCAAAACAACTGGGACTGCTCTTCCGCATCTCTGCCCCTTTCATTTGGAGCCTCAAGTATTAATTAGGAGAGCTTGTCCCCTCTCCTGGTGGGAACACGCCTCTAAACATAAAACCAGCGAGTGTGTGTGTGTGTGTGTGTGTGTGTGTGTGCGTGCACGCGTACTTACTTGCAAAATACCAATTCGCAAAGAAACGTTTGGGTTTTGAAGCAAAGAAACGTTTGGGTTTTGAAGCAAAGAAACGTTTGGGTTTTGAAGCAAAGAAACGTTTGGGTTTTGAAGCAAATACTTCAAGAATGTTTTGATAAACTTTAATGTTGAGTTATTCTTATGTATTTTTGTACTCGGATATTCACAAATGTTCAATAAAAGGGAAAAGTTCTTGTATCTATCAGTCTAATTCTTGTTTTTATTTTTCTCCAGAGGATACTGTTGTAGCTGTTTCAGTGACTGGCATTCTGAAAGTCTGGATAATAACCTCTGAAGTTAGTCGCATGCAGGTGAGCAAAGGCTTCTGAACTGATGGTATTTGCTGGGCACACCAATATCAACTGTTAACTCACATAAATTTTTGTTGTGATGGTGAGAGAATCTTAGTCCTTTTTCCTGTTTTTCCATATGCCCAGTAATATTATGGGTTTTTTTTTCTTTTACTCTCCGAAAATGATCTTCCTTMATCTTGTTTAACCAACTCTTCAAGTTGCTAACAGAATTCTCGATGAAGATGCTTTTCTCTTGTCTTATGTCTCACTCTCACAGAACTGGCTTCAAAGTCAAGAATCTCTGATTTTAAAGTGAAGAATCTCTAATTTCTAGAAGTCTTTATTTGTACCATTTAATTATTTATGTTAATTAGATACAAATTTTTTTGGTTATCGGCTTTTAATTTTTCCCTCTTTAAAACCCTGTTCTTTCCCTAAGTCATCCTGTGCGTTTCACAGGATTGTTGACTTCCAAAGAGAATTTAGTAACAAAAGATTATTGCGGTAATACTTAGCGTTCCAGACTGAGGTGGATACTGTATGTATAGCTTCATGTGACACAGACAAAATGAATACATTAGAGAGCCTGCAGTCTAAGTACTCTTTAGCCAAAGCAGATGATATTGATAAATAGTTGTTTACTTTGTATAGAAGAAGTAGGATACAAAGTTGAAACTTACTGTGTATTGCACAGGAAGTGTGTGTCTTTAATATGGCAGTGAAATTATAAAAGTCACGATGTGACTTTAAGTACAGTTATCTTTAAGAACATAAAAAATGGAATGGAGAACAATTTTTATTTTTAATTATAGTTTTATATTATTATAGATAATAGGAATTTCTTTTAAAAATTATATAATTTTCTTTGAGAAAGGTAAAGAAGAAGTGAGAAGTAGAGGTGTTCGAAGGGTTTGCAGAACAAAGAATACAATTTTTAGGAATTTTTATTATTAATGATAACTCCTGTTTGGCAATTTTTGCCTTCCTGTGTACTAATAAATAAAAGGTCCTATGGGAGATTTGCCACACTTCTCATAGGTTTCTTGCAAATTAACTATTCACAGAAACTTCTTATAAGAGATGTCTATTACTTGGATACCTTTACAGATGTTTAGCAGCTAAGAAAATATAATTTTATTATATATAGAAGAAAAATTCAGTTTTCTGATTTCAGAAATGTTTRCAGCACAAAAGCAACATAGTTTGAATTAGCTTGGAAGACCAATATAATGGAATGCTTTGCTTTTCATCCCATCAGAGTACCTCAAAGTCGTTATTCAAATTTTTTTGTTTCTTAGTTTCAACATAGTTGAAATTATACTTGATTTCAGATCATTTCAGAGCATTTTCTGGAAACCCTTGTCATGCAACTAGTAGTATTCTAACTAACATCACATTTTAAAATTACATTAAAAATCAAGGTGTTAGCAATAGAGAGTATTGGCTCTTCTGAAAATGAGAAGCACAAAGACATAACTGAACAGGAGCTTTATCATAGTCCGTCTGGGATATTGGGAACCCTGAAAGAATGAAATCGGAGCTGAATCTACTTAGTTTCTACTGACTATCTGAAAGCAGGGTAGTTCCCTGAGAGTGATGATGCTAAAAAGGCACCACTAATCTGTCCAGCTGGGGAATTTGTTAGACTTAAGTGACAAAGCAGGATACCACATGCTGTTGTAGATCTTCTTATGAGGAATGCTAGAATAAGAACTGCCACAAGTGTTTGGGTTTTCCGTAGAAGTTGGCCATCTGTCATGTTATGAAACACAGCGGAGTCCCTTTTCCATTACATGTTCTCTGTCATCTTCCTAAATTGAGCTTGAGCAAAAGAAAAAATTCACCTGGGTGTTTTCTTGTTATCTGATTTCCATATGTATGTGGGGGGGTTGTGTGTTTAGAGACTGTCAGTTTTAAATATTTGTCTTTATCATACTCTCTGAGCACTTAACTGTTTCTGTGTATAAATGTGTGTAGGACAGAATGTTTACTTGCCATTTTTAAGATGAGAAGAAAGTATTCTAGGAAAATAGTATTTTGTTGCAGAGATCTGTAACAGAACTAGGAGCTGAACCTAGGACATGAGAATCCCTGCTTCTGCCCTAATTGCTTGGCTGAGCTGACTTCCTCTACCCTGTCTTAATAAGGTTTGGTTTTTAGCTGGTTTCATAAGGATCTTCATTTTCATAAAGTGGGTGGAATTGCACACACGCTGCTATATACATCTCCTGTTTAGAGTGCAGCAAAGCATTTACTCTCTAGCCTGCTGGTTGTTTCGGCTTGGGTTTTCATAACCGTGTATAACTGGAACAATGCAGACCCAAGAAAACAGGAGASAATTGCCAAGCTTTTCAGATGATGCGTAGCAGTCTGGGTTCATATCTGCCTCATGATGTACTTTCCCAAGCAACTCTATGGCAGTCTTCGATATATTTGAAAATTGCTCCCCCCTCCACCCCCAGGGCRTAGCTGCTTAAGTAATCAGGTAGTTTCAGTGCCCAAAATTAAATAAATATATATGATGTGGTGTACGTGGCATAGCCAACCAATCTGATATATGTACCTTTTATTTTTTTCTTCTTCCTTGTGCAAGGCTTTGTATTCATGTTGTTGCTGGCAGTTCTTATTAATGTTCTCATCAGGTGTTAGAGGAGAAGATTTGGAGCAGACAAGTCACCACTGTCCTTCAGGGTATCCCAAGTCAGAGTGAAGATGGACAGTCAGAGTTTGCAAGTGAGGATTAACTTGGGAGCTAGTTCATGTGTGTTTTGGATCTGGACGGGTTAGCAGTAGCCACCCTCGGTGTAACCAAAAGCGAATGTTGTGCTCTGTGGTGGGCTAGTGGGATTCCAAAGGGATTTTCCTCGTTGGCCCAGATTAGTCCAGGTACTGCATCAACCCAACAGACCAGCCTAACGCCCCTCACTCAGTGAAGGGTGTAGTGCCCAGTGGGTAAGGTGGCCATGCTATTTGATAGCGCTGCGTTGAACCTCAGAAGAAAGGGGTCAGCAGTGGCTGAATCTTAGCCTCTAGCCAAGGGTCAGACTGCTGCAGAGAACTGAGACATCAGCTAGTGAACATGAGTTGGGGTGGGAAACGGGCTTGCGTATTCAGCAGGTCAGGTCTCCAACTCTGCTGACATGCTGGATGCTATTTGCACCTGATTATTGCTATATACAAATAAAAATAATGACCTCCTGTTTATTCCAGTTGATGTCTTTTTGTGTGTGTGTGTCTCTCTCTCCAAGGAAATTTCTTACATATCACTTCTTTGGTTCTGCTTTTCTGTGTATGTGCTACCCTTGCATGTGTGATAGTCTGCAGACCTGAGTATCGCAGGAAGACTGATGTTCAACAGATGATATACCCATGAGGGTATCAAAATAAAACATAAGTGTTTATTTCAGTTAGGATTTATAGAAACGTTTTTGATTTGAGCAAAATCTGAACTATTGGGAAATGGCTTTCTTCAAAGGTACTGTTTTTATGACAGAAGTTAATATGATTCTGTTTAATTTCAAAATCATTTTCTTAATAGAATACAATTAATTTAATGTAACTTTCTTTTTCTTAGGATACTACACCAGTATTTGAAGAGGAGTCTAAACCTATTTATTGTCAAAATTGTCAAAGCATTTCTTTCTGTGCGTTTACCCAGCGGTCATTGTTGGTAGTGTGCTCCAAATACTGGAGGGTAAGGAAAGCCAGTTGAATAAAAGCTGTTTTTTTCACTGTAGATAAATGCCAGTAAGGCATTCAGACCAAGAGGCTTATTCCCTTTATAAATTCAAACTCTAGAGTTCATTGAGTGTAATCCCCTGAAAGTATATTGTCCTGCAGCATAGGGAATATGTTGCTTTATTTCAATAAAACAAGGCCTATTACTTTTACCCAGACAAAATATGCGATATAATGTAATACATGTAATAATGTAATATCCTGCCATATTTATAACATTTTGGATAGTCCTGTAGTTATTAGGTAGACGTTAGTTTTTTTTTCTAATAAATTTTCTGTATCTTAAGTAAATATTGTTCTAAGACAATTTAATATGTCTGTGCTGAAATACTGAAATTAGCTTCTGTCTGGGCATTTTAATCTGTAGTTGGTTAATGATAGACTTTCCTGTTTCTTTGCAGGTTTTTGATGCTGGAGATTATTCCCTCTTGTGTTCAGTCCCTAGTGAGAATGAACAGACCTGGACTGGTGGAGACTTTGTGTCAGCTGATAAAGTGATTGTATGGACAGAAGATGGACAAAGTTTTATATACAAATTACCAGCCAGGTACTCAAAATGGAAACACTGTCTATTTCTTTATTTGTTGAGGGAGAAAAAAACAAGAGAGGCTTTGAATAAATATTTAATATCTTTGGCTTGTATTTAGTTACAAGATTATATGAAAGTTATAGAAACTAGTATTCCATGAGCATATTTTACAGTGTATGTCCCCCAAATGCATCATGTTGAAGTAATGCTCAGTAATTTAAAATCAAAGATTTTCTCACTATTTTCTGATACTGCTGTAACTCTTTCAGTTCATAATGGTAGCTGTTGGAGAATGTGTGATGGGAAGGGTTGCATTTTGCTGTTGAATAGGTGACATAAACAAATTGAAATCAAATGTATGCTTTAAATATATCCTAAAACTTTCTTCCATGAGGAAGAAATAGGGTTTGACTATATAAAGCAGAGGGTAAATAATGATGGTATGATAACTGAGTACTGTCTAAGCCTTTTAAGGGAAGGCTGTGTAGGATGAACAGTTATGTTTGTGGACATAAATGTAAAAATATAAAGTTAAATTAAAATTAGATATTGCAGGGAGTAAGCAAACTTGGACAAAAGTGAAATAAAGGAACTCTTGGCGTTCTCTTTTGACATCTTTTACTTCTTGTTGTACAGACATTTCTTTGTTCTGGGGGGAAGTATTAGTGTTATCCTAGAGATCCCTGAATGTCCTGTGATAAATCAGAGGAGAAAATTTCTTTCCCACCCCATATCCTCTCACGGCTCAAGGACGAGAGGTCTGTCTGGTGATCTGTTGGAGGGTTTGGTGCATTTTGCTCCTGAATCTATCTGATTCCAAGCCAGATATGTTGAACTGTGGAGCAGACCCTAAAGCCAGCCTTCTTTCTTTCMTTCAGTTATGAATGTGGGGGGGGACTGAGCTGAAAACATTTGGAGCAGTTATTTATTGCCTGAGAATGGCCTGTACATTAAAATTATTGTAATGATCTGCTATACACTGTATTAACAATTGAAAATGTAATGGTTAGAGGCTTGGGAGGGTTGTTTTTGCTTTTGAAACTAAAAAGAATCTGAAGTATTCTTTATCTAGCAATATAACAATCTCTTTCTAATAATGTAAGGAATTTTATTCCCTTTTTTTTGTTTGTAAACCTAGTTGTCTACCAGCTAGTGATTCATTTCGCAGTGATGTGGGAAAAGCAGTGGAAAATTTAATTCCACCATTACTGTACAGTGTATTGGACAGAGCAGATAAACAGGTAAAATATATTTCCTCCAGGTTTTCTTATCTGTACTTTCTTGTGCACTGCATTTCTTTTTTTAAAGACTTGAAACTCACTTAGCATACCAAGTGACCTGTTCTTCTCTTTCAAAGTAGATGTTCAGAGTTTCTTGTTCTAGTGAAAGTAGACGTTTAGGAGAATAACTGGTATAAGACACCTTCTGTTTTTCTGTGGTTTGTTTGTTTTTGTTTTCTTATAAGTGTAGTGATTAGTCTCTGGTCCAGTGAGTCTTCAGTTCTTTTGTACTAAGAGCTTATCCTGCATCAGTGCCTGGAGGATTAGAAGTCAAGCTGTGATGTGCCTAATGATTAGGCAATCACTGAACAAATGCTTTTAGTATCACAACTTCGGTTTTAAATGCCTAAATTTTTGCAAAGGAAGTCAGATCCCATTTTTCAGGCCCAAATCCTCTTTGAATTATAATCCATTCTTATGTTATACAGTAAACTGTATGTGCGATAAATTAATACAGCTTCAGACTGTTGTGTAATTACATCTAGTAATGTACAGTACTATTAGTAAGTCTGACTTAGCCTTGTAATAACAGTATTTGTATTAGAGGGAATTTTTTTTAATCTTAACCATTTAATTTATTGCCAAATTTGGACATTGGTATTTTTGTACATTTAATTTTTTTAACTTTGTGTTGTCCATCAATTCATATTTTTTTTTGTTTCTGTTTTTGGACTTCTTCACTGAGTAGTATATCTCAAACTCGTTATTTTTAAAATGTCAACAGTTTTAAAAGTGTTTGTGTGCATATAAAGTATAAAATTTCCCTCTCTCCTAAATCTGTGACATGTTTTTAACTAATCAGTTTTCTCTGATTCGTATTGCTGTACTTATCCTTTCTCCTATGGAAAGGGTAAAGACTAGAGTGGCTAGTTTCCATTCTGCTCTTAAAAGATACAGTGGATTATGTGGAAAGTGAATTTTGAGGTTAGTATGTGATTTACATGTGCCTGAAGTTGTTCTAATTATTATTATTATTATTTTTTTAACAGTTACTAATATGTCCCCCAGTTACTCGATTCTTCTATGGACGTAGAGAGTTTTTCAATAAACTCTTAATCCAAGGAGACTCTTCAGGGAGACTGTGTATTTGGAGTGTGCCTGATACACTTGAACAACAGGATAGTGCAGAAGGTATACTTAATTTACGATTTTGCTGCCAAGAACTTGGCATCTCGGAAGCAATGCCCAAGCAGAACTCAGGCATCTCTATCTAAATTCTTGTTATGTGTTTCGTAGCTGGCTAAAACACTTTATTTTCTTGCAAATGCATCAATCATTTCCCCAAGCCTTTAATGATGTGTTTTCATAGTTGATTGGTCATGTAAGTGTACTTTCTATATTGCATTTGCTTAACCCACTTCTGTGTCAATATACACATCAAGAAAGGCTGATTGTATCGAGGAGTAAGTTAGAAATCTCTTGGAAATACATGAATAAACTGAAATGAAGGAAGCTTGTTGGGTTGTTTTTGCATTAGATTCCACTTTGTTTCCAACACTCGGGCAGTCCCTCAGAAACCTTTAGTTTCACGTTACCAACCATTTTTTCCTCCAATTCAGACTTTTTGATCTGAATGACTGAAGCTTCAAATGAAATCTATGTTGCTTGAATAGTTGTGTGGTGTATATGTGGTGGGGGGGGGGGTTGGTTTTTTTTGGTTTTTTTTAATTGTTAGCTTATTGTAAGAATTATAGTAATTTAAGTTTTAAATATATGATCAAAATCTCACTTTGCTCTGAATACTTCTCAGGAGATAAGTTTTACCTGTTTTACTTTCCAAATACCAGCTCTCACAAATATTCATTGTTTCCATGTGTTGCTGTAACAGCACTCATGTACTTGGTCAATTAATTTCCAGGATGTGTATGTTACTTGGTTTAAAGTGTTGTAATGTGGCAGGCTTTGAGATCTTTTCAGAAAATCCTTTTATTTTTTTTTTCTTTTCTTTTTTCTCTTAAACAGGGCTGCAAGCAACAACTTCAATATCCCTACAGGAAGCTTTTAATAAACTTAGTCCTCACCCTGCTGGAATTATAGACCAATTAAGCTTAATACCAAACATCAATGAACCACTTAAAGTGACAGCCAGCGTGTATATCCCAGCGCATGGGCGTCTGGTTTGCGGTCGTGAAGATGGAAGCATTGTTATTGTGCCAGCCACGCAAACTGCTATAGTTCAGCTTCTGCAAGGAGAGCATATGCTTAGGAGAGGTATGTAAATAAGCTTTAGAAAAGCACAGCTGGGTTACAGAATGTGCTGATCTCTTACTAGGTACGCTGAAATGAGAAATAGTTTCAAGAAGTGAGCATTAAGCTGTTTTACAAATATGCTTTCAAAAGTGGGGGAAGAGGAGAAAGTGGAGAAATCATGTAACCATATTCTTAATAAGCCTGATGTTCTTTTATGTAATGAGAAACTTAAGTGATAAATTAAGTGTGGCCAGCTTGCTTCAGTTTTTTGGGATGTCCCTTCACTGGAAAGATTCAGGTATTTCTCCTGGATTTTTTTTGAGATATAGTAGCAAAGTTACAGTGGGAAACATCTTGTGTTTTCTATCCAGAATTGTTCTGAGCAGCACGTTCAGCAGGGGTAGTAGTGTGCCTGTGAAAATCTCCCTGGGCAAATAACTCATTTAAAAGAGAATTTGTCCTTATGTATCATGTAGTTAAAGTACGTTATACATTGGCCTGCTGTTGTACATTCTGGTTCCAGATAATTTTATCTTAATATTTTTATGATCTTGATGTTTCAGAACAAATGTTCTGTAAAAACATTTGTTTTTACATATGCTGGTCAATAGAAATGATATTTAAATATTTTTCTATTATATGGATATATGAGATTATCAGTTATAATATTTTCCTTATATAACTGACTTACTTTATATAATTTTAAACAACAGTGAATTTTTATGTAAAGCTCAATTGCCTGAAAGTCAGTAACATTACTCTGCAGTTCACTGCTGGTGACTCTTAACCTCATAAAAATACAGAAGTGCCTGTGTGTATCCTGTGTTTGACTCCTGTCTTGCTAGAAAGCATAATCATAGAAAGAGGAAAAAAGTTCAACTATGTCATGCAGACATTACATAACAAATTTGATTCTGATACTTAACGTACTGACTCTATTTTATCAAATTTGCCATTTAATCAGGCAGTTTTTCTAGGCTCGTTTCTCATTAGTTAAAAAGCTACAATAGCTATGGCTTAAGTGATCTCAGTGAATAGAAGGCTTACCAGTCAGCTCTGTGTTCACAAAGACTATTTTCTTTCTAAATTTAAATTTAATACCATTAACCTGTTCAGCACAAGCACCACCTGTGTAACACTGTAGACTTGCATGCTACTGTTGTGGCCAACGCAAAGTAAGATTTTTGCAGTCTTCCTGATATTTGTCCTCTTGGTTATAACCCTGAATAAATTTATGTTTGACTGGGAGGAGTATTCCCCCCCCCACCCCGATCTTTGTGATCTTTTAATTTGGGGCGGGAGGGAGGTTGTTTTAAGAAAGCTGAATTACTTTCAGGTGAGATCTTGTGACAAGACAAAAGAAGAATCATTCAGTCCATGAAGTCTTAAATACTTGCAAACCTTTCAAAACAAGGCAAGGCAAATTCTCAAAGAACTTAGGACAAATTGCAATATGTCTCTATCTTTTTAATCAAGAGCAGACTGCTGCTTAGTATTCTGTATTAAAAACTGTTCTAGTGATTTTTCTTCTTTCTTTTTTTTTTCCCTTCAAACCCCCTTCCTCCCTTCTCCCTTTCCTACCCCCCCAAATTTCTCAGGTTGGCCACCTCACCGGACTCTCCGAGGTCATCGAAACAAAATTACATGTTTACTGTATCCTCATCAGGTTTCTTCTCGTTATGATCAAAGGTATTTGATCTCAGGTGGTGTGGATTTCTCAGTCATCATATGGGATATATTTTCTGGAGAGATGAAACATATCTTCTGTGTACATGGTGGAGAAATTACACAGCTTCTAGTTCCACCAGAAAACTGTAGTGTAAGTTTGAATCCTTCTTGAGAATGTGAATGTAATATAAAACACTGAAGACTTAAAATTGAGCTGAAGTATAATGCTTGCAGATATTTAAAAAGAGTTTAATTGCTCTGTTAATTTCATTTTTGTTTGCGTCATGATCTAGCCAGGTAAAGGATTAAAAATAGTGGAAAAACTGAATATTAAAACATAGTTAGGGAAATGGTTGGCATTACGTGATATGAAGCATTAACAGTGGGAGAAGGTTTTTACAACATGAAAGCAAAGTCTTTGCCCTGCATTTGTTTGCCTATCACATTCCCAAGCAACTGACATAGTTTATAAATGCAATTTTATTTTTCATAATTTGGGTGAATAGGAAGAGTTTTACAAACAAATTGCCATTAACTTGTTTGAAAGAAAATCCTGGTTTCTCTCTTTCGCTTAACAGATTTTCCTTGCCCTTTATTTCCTTTTGTCTTCCATTGTTCTTTTTGAACAACATTTTTCTGCTTAATTATCTGCATTTTCTTACTACTTCTGTTCCTTGAGCTCATTTGCTTTATCTCTGCACTGCTTAGCTCTACTGATATGCTCTATTTCTCCCTGGATCTCAACTTTAAAAATACTTGAGAATTAGCATGTTGAATTAAGCTAAGGGTAGATGTAGGCTTTTTTATAAAAGCTTATCTAACTATTAGCCTACAATCAAGTGAAGTCTAGGAAAAGCTGGAAAAAGTAAATATATAAAATTTAAAACTATATTTTTAAAAACTATGAACTATATGAGTAGTTCTTTTGAGTAACTTTACCTCTAGCAGTGTTTAAGTGTGTGTGCAGAGTAACATATATTCTGTCTTATAAATCAAAATGCTCAGCCTCTCTTTTTTTCATTGTTTTACTAAGAAACATGCGTCAGCATGCTAATTAAAGCATTTTGGTCTGTAGCATAAAAATTTAAATATAAGTGACAGGGTTGAGTGCACGTATTCTGTATTTTATTTGAAGGTGAACTGCTTTATCAACTTACTGAATCTGTTTTTCAAATAATTTGTTTTATTACTTTTATGACTGTTTTGAACCTTTCACAGTCATTTTTCCTTGAGATTTTAAATATTTGAAAAGCATGTGGGGGAAAAAAACTTTTTTTTTTTTTTTTGTGGAAAAATTGAAAGATGTTCTTAATATAGTTACTTTATAAGGTCAAAGAAATGTATCAGTATGGAACTGCCTGAATGAATATGAAATAATGTTGTTGGTTCAGTGCATTGAATTTCTCTATCCAAGGTAGCCATGTGACTTGGTAACGTTGAGAGGGCAGGATGTTCTCATACCTATGCAAGTGGCTGGATTCAAGAGAATTTCTGTGGGTGAAATTCTGGTTCTGATGAAGTCACTAGGAATTTTGCTGTAGACTGATGTGCTTGCGTTTTGCTTATAAAATGGATTGTTTATCACTGAACAGTCTGAAGAGTATTTTAGTTTTTATTAAATGTGAACTAATTGTATTATGATCAAAATAATTCTTGTGTGTTTTTTCTTAAGGCAAGAGTCCAGCACTGTATTTGCTCTGTTGCCAGTGATCACTCAGTAGGTCTTCTGAGTTTGCGGGAGAAAAAATGTATCATGCTGGCATCCCGTCACCTCTTTCCCATCCAAGTAATAAAATGGAGGCCTTCAGATGACTACCTGGTGGTGGGATGCTCAGATGGATCTGTGTATGTCTGGCAAATGGATACCGGTAAGGTTTAATGCAAAGATACTGATTTTTTTAAAAAGAAAAAAAATATATATTTGCTAATAGTTCTGTGTAAGTTGCATATCAGGGAGACGAGTTGAACTTTTTCACGTATTTATATTTAAAAATTTAGCTCTCCAGATGTTCTCCAAATTYGTAGATTGTGTAAGCATTTGTTACATACGTATTTCAGTATTTGGAACTCATTTAGTTTTAGAGAAATATACCTTGCTGAGGCTGTTTTTCCCCTACATGATTTCCTATTTATCTTTACAGAGAGCAGTGGAAATGCACACATTGACAGCACATAACGTCCTCTAAATTTATTAGCGTTTGTGCAATTTACTTCAAGCTTTGTGTAGAGATGCAGCATCTTCAATCTGGAAGTTTAATCACTTGCAGAGTGAAGAATAATCATAAGGGTTTTTATTTTTTATTTATTTATTTTTTAAGTTAATGGTTAAAATTTTAGTTCTCGGATAGTTTAAAAGACTTCAGGAAACCAAGAACAAACCTTAACAGAGTAGGTAACAAGGCATAAAATAATAATAGCTATGTTGTATAAAATTGTTTGTGGTATTTGAAAGGGAGAAGGCAAGAAATAATGCATCAAAATATATACCATAAGTAACTAACTACCTTCTAACTCATTAGCTGAGTTAAGGAAAAAAAACCCCAAACATGTAATAATGTCTGAATATTGTTTTCAGCTTATCATGAAAACTAGATGAGTATATTTGTTGTTGAAGTTCTAGGAAGCAAAAAGAAGCCTGATAACCATCATGAGCAGGTTAAGCCACACAGGTAGTTGGGTGGGAGAAGGAATTCAAAATGATTTGAAAATATCCTTTTACTAAGAATGTCAAGCAACTACAGTCATCGCTATCTGATCAGTAGAGAATTGCGTTGTGTTTTTTTCTTTTCAATTTGATTTTGGTTTTGTTTATTTGCTTTTTTTCTTTACATCCTTCAACATCATGGAATTTTAGGAAAAAAATATACCCTTAGGAATATAAGTTCTAAAAATAGCTGTTTACACAACCGAAAGTTTTAGGCATAGCATCCTGTGATGTAAGTTGTTTTCACACGTGGTACTCGTGATATTTTGGACTTTCTGAATTGTTTCTGCTAAACTAATGCTTTTCAAAATATGTGCAGGTGCGCTGGACAGGTGTGTGATGGGAATAACAGCAGTTGAAATCTTGAACGCTTGTGATGAGGCAGTTCCAGCTGCTGTGGACTCCCTCAGTCACCCAGCTGTCAACCTGAAGCAGGCCATGACAAGACGTAGTCTGGCTGCTCTGAAAAACATGGCACATCAGAAACTACAGACTCTTGCCACTAACCTTTTAGCTTCAGAAGCATCTGACAAAGTAAGTTGTGTTTTTGTTTTTAATGAAATATCTGGAACATTTATTTTCATAAACAATGGAATATAATATGGAAAGTCATCTTCGTTGTAAACTTCATGGGTCTTATCCAAAGCACTTTATGATTTTAGTAGAAAGACCTAAACTGACTTTAATGCTTTGGGTCAGTCCCAGAAGTATGTTTTCTTGGACCAAAAATTTCATCCTTGTTCAATGTAACTATATAGTTTCTAATGCCCTTGGTGTTATCTAGAATTACATTTTGAAAGCACGAGGCCAGTTCCTGCTTTTTTTCTGGGTTTGGGGTTGGGTTTTTCAGTTTGTTTGTTTTTTTAATATAGAATTAATAAATTGTACTTACCAGGAAGGACTCTGAATCCAGATTTTCTCATATTTAAAAGTAGTTGGATTCCTTCTATAACTGTAACACATTTTATTTTATGTGAATTTACAGTATAGTTGTAAGTGGGCTTTCAGAAGTTGGCTTCTGAAAAGACAAGTTAAAATATTTTCTCTAAACCTGTTAATGCCATTTGAGATAGGTGATGCCCTTCAGGAAGTAGCATATTTATTTTCTATCTCAACTACTGTTTAAATTTTAATACTTTCTTTTTAAATATGTGTCAGTATGTATTTAACTCATAAATATCACAATATTAGTTAAGAACAGACATAGTAAAATTATATAAGTTCAGGTGCGCATACTAGTTCTTTTCTGAATTGAATAATTTTTTTGTACTGCATAAGGGAGGAAGGTTTAGGAAAAAGAAAGTGAGAATAAAAATTCGAGAGAAGAAGAAATACATTCTACTAGTAATGAAACACTTCTTATTTTGAGCCCATTATGCAATACTTCTGTTTTATTTCTTTACAGGCTTGTTCCCAGTTTTAATAGTATGTTTTATAGAAAATTAGTGATTAAAAGCTCTAGATAGGAGACTAGTCTCCTGTTTTGCTTTTGAATATATTGAGTCCCTTAGCAATGGTAATAGCTGCCCAGTTTATAAGGGAAAACAATTATATATGTGCAGAGCTGAAGAAGTTAAAGGTTGCTGGAGGAATAATCACTTTATGAAAAATGTATGTTGAAAGATCTGCTGGGATTGCTCTCACCACTCTCCACCCATTAGGGATTTCTTTCACCACTCTTCTGTACGGAGATTATGGGCCTCGGAGAAACCCTGTCGGAAACACCTTCCTGGCTTCGGCTTCCAGGAATTTGCAGGCCGTATCTAGATGAAAGTGAAGGGCTACATTTTTTTTTTTTCTTTTTAACTGGAGTGGGGGAATAAAGAGTGAGTAGACCTAGATGCATAGTGTAGGAAGCAAAATATTCCTCATTCCTTTGTTCTGTTGGGAAAACTAAAATTCTGTGTTTTATGTCATGAATATAGACAGTTATGGATGATGATGGTGAATCTGCTAAATTTAAATTGTCAAAGTCCCACATTTTCTTTATAGTTTTTATAAACAAATCTCATAAGGAATATCATGTATTGAATTACTATACTTGTCTTATACCCTTCCCCACAGAGAGGGTTATGTGGGGGGAATTTTTAATTTTAGTGTTTTTAATTTCACAACAATGTTAATTCCCTTCAGAATTGATAACATATATTAACAAACACCATGAAGAAATTTGAGGAGTGGAATCAACATTGATTTGTCTTTTCTTTTTTCCTTCTCCCTCTCTACCCCTCCTATTACACATGCTTTATACATTCCTGCAGACCTTTCTAAAGATGGAGCTAAGTGGTGCTATAGCTTGGTTTGTTTATTTATTTATTTTCCCCCAATTGTGGCTGTGTGACAGGCCAGAAAAAGTCTTAGTAAAATATACGTTTGAACAGATATAAGTGGAACCAGCAGAACTTAAATGCTCAAAATTAATTACAGTTTGAGATGGATTTTAAGTGTTTAAAGCAATATCTTAATGGGCTTAGCTCATTCCTAAATATTTCAGTTTGTGATAAATTCAAATGCAGTAATCTGTAGTAACTGGTTAAAAGCATTCATTAACTGTTACTGAGCTACACATACAGAGCCATGACATGTTTATGCGTGTACATTTAGACACACAAGTTTACAATTTATATGGATATTACTGAACCGATACAGCAATGGACCGCTTATCAGCACGAGCAATAAATAAGTGCTTGTAGGAAGAGCCCTGCTAAGCACTCTGCTAACCTTCCTGTGAATATTCTGCTGAAGATGAAGTAAACTGTTCGGGTGTTGCCAGCTGGAGGGTGAGCCTGCACGTTAGCCCATGGGGTCGAGGGATGATTGTTTTTCTCTGTCCTGGTTGTAATTTAAAATTACTGCATAAGTAGGGAAGCAACTTCAAAATATTTTGAAGGATGAGGAAGTCCTTTTCTAACAACCAGCAACAAGAGCTCTTTTTCTGAATTGATATCTCATAATAATACCTTGAATTTCAAAATTATGTAACATAAAGGGTAATTTTAACATTTTAACATTAGTTTTAACCTTCTGAAGAGTGAATAGAGTACAATGTAGGAGGTATCCCAGGAAAAATTAGTACTATGTAAAATTTTTAAGGAACTACAGTGTGGAGGACAGTACAGTACAAGAGTTGATGCTGAATATCCTCTTAATTTTAATTTGCTACTGTTCATATTAAATCTGCTTTAAAATAATGCAGTCCTTAGGCCTTTCAAATTATATATTCTCATTTTTATATGCGCGATCAATCTTCCAGTAGTTCAAAAATACAATTTAATTATTTATAATTGTGAGAGGACACCCAGAGCCTAGATGTAGTCCTAGATTCTGGCTCAATTTTTTTAGTCTTTGGTGGAGCTGGGCTGAACAAAGCTGCAAACAGTCTCTGCAAACAGCAGAGACAATAGAGATGGGGGCGGGAGAGAAGCAAAAAGTAAATTTTAGAAGCAGGCTTAAGTATCAAAGTTAGTTTAGCTGATGGGCTAAATAGCATATCAGTACAAATCATCAGAGGAGAGCTTGAAGGAAGAGCTTCTCCTGGGCTTTGCATCATGCATCTTTGTTAAAGGTGCAAAATACAGAGAAAGGATGACTTCTGACCTCGTGAGGGTTTCATGAACTTTGCCACAGAGAGACTGTGACACCTGATTTTTTTTTTTAATTTTATCTTTCTATTAAAATAAAAATTTAATACAAAGAAGTGCAAAATTATCTTGAAGGAAACTGGGGAGAAAATATCCTCAGAGCTGTGTGTTGAGGAAGTATATAAGAGGTTTTCTTTGCCACGAGCAATCTGCTCTAGCTGACCCTGCTTTGAGCAGGGAGTTGGACTCGGCGATCTCCAGAAGTCCCTTCCAACTCTATCCTGCTTACACGTGTTTTTACGGATGATGCGGTATGTGACCATTCATCCTAGCTCTTTTTTGTTTGTTTGTTTCCCCCCCCAGTAATGACCTGTTAGAGTAGGCTGTGCAGGTAGTAAATTTGATTACCCTATTAATGCCATTTAAAATTTTAACTGAGTCCTAAGAGAAAGAGCTTTCATTTTTGCTTTCGTCTTTCTTTTAAGTAGTGCAGACTTCTAGTGTGCTGGTAGCTTTGGCTGTGGGCCAGCAGAGGGGAGCAGAGACCTGCTTCCAGGATGTATCAGTATTTTTCTTCATGCATTAAATGACATTTTTTTCGAACAGAACGTATGGAGACCCCACGTTAGATCACCATCTTGTTTCCACAAGGATACGTGTTCAGACTTGTGTACCGGTATTCCTCTCGAATCCCGTATCGCTTTCCACATGCATAAACCTTGGCGTTGTGTGTGCAGGTATTGCAGCTGTGATCAGGGGATTGCTGGCTGCTGAAGGCAGCAATTGCATTACAGTGCACAGCACACAAAGGACAAAAAGCAAAAAAGAGAGCAATGATCATCAATAGCTAAAATATTTTTGTTACATTGTTCCTTCTAATTTTATAATTGAGACCATTACCAGAGACCATTACATAAAAAGGTACCTACATTACATTCTGAGAAAATAACAACTAGATTTGTAATGAATAAGAAATATGTGAATAAATCAGTGCATTGCAGAACATAAGTAGCAGTTATTGACATTTAATTATTTCTATTCTGGTTCCTGTTATTCATGAACCACTTCTCATTACAAACTTATTWAATAAGCATAACTTCTTTATTCTCAGAGTTGACCACAGGAAAAAAGGAACAGAATTTGGGTATTTTTGCTCCTGTGCTTTAGGCCCCTTGGCTGTTTATGTAGCATTCTGAACTAATCAGCACTGCAGCTTCTTTAAGAAATGTAAGAAAAGAGAGAGAAGATAATGATCTCCATTTAATTTTTCTTTCACAACCCATTCATAACTTGTGACCAAATGTGAAGTTTCCTTCTGGTAGAGTCGTAACTTCATTACATAAGTGAAATGGATTTTAATTTGAGGAAAGACAGACATTAAGAATTATTTGATTCTTGTAGAGCAGCACATGTTATTGAAGATTTTGCCAGGTCTGCGTTTCACTGGCGGAGAGTCTTTTTGTGTGTTCTGAATATGTCTCTTCAGGGGTGTGTGTGTGCGCGCGTGCATATGCTCACAATATCAGTGCATTGGAATAATGTGAAATGTTTAAAGAGCACTCTTCAGAACTGTTGTTGGTGATATTTTCATAGAGAAAACCTCCCTCATGATGTGAGGAGATGTCAAAGGAGACCTTCCTTCAAGGCAATAAATTGTCTTTTCAGGGACAAAAGAATATGATTATGAATTATAAAAAGAAAACTGGTCATTGGTGGATTCAGTGCCTGAAACTACAGCTGAGGCTGTGAAAACATCAAGGACTATTCATTGTATGTTCATTGAGAATCATCCTTTAAAAACGAACAAGATCTAGTGAGTGCAGCAAGCAAACCAGTAATCAGTACTTGTTCTCTTCTAGTGCAACACCGTACAATAAAGTATATGTGGATATTCATTCTAAGTAAGCAAAATATTAGCAGTTTTAAGTTAACAGTCTGCAAATTAAAAAATAAAGTATTAGTGTGGTGGAAAATTGAAGATTACAAAGTCAAATAAAACTGAAATAATGGATTGCTTTAAATAAACTCGAACAAACCTTGTGCATGTTATGTTTAGGCAAGATAAAAGAAGCTGTGTCTTAGCACCTTAAAAATATGATTCTTTTTATGTTATCTTGAATTGCTCAGAATATTCAGAAATGAACATTCAGTGATCCTCAGAAATGAGCCCAGAAAAACTACGGTGGATCACCAGCTGCTCCTGACTGCAGCACAGTATAACTTAACCTCTTCTGGAGAGATTTCAAATATAAAGCTAATATAAAACTTTGGGGAGGCCGGGTTTTCCTCTGAAGGCTTTCCTGTAAAAGAGAGATCTCATTAAAAAAAAATCTTATGTCCCTGAAGAGTATAAGATATCAGAGCCACAGAAAAAGCAGAGAGCTTTACGGGTAAAAAAAAGTCGGTGTGAGAGAGAAGCTTGGGAATTGCAGTAGCGTGCTTTTTTCCATAAACAGCATCATACACTGAAGCAGTTGTTGAACAGGATATGGCAGACATGCTTTTTTAAAGCTAACACCATTTTTTGAGTCTGTATAGCTTAATGGAAGAGGAATATATGTAAATTATGTATATGTATATATATGTAAATTCAGTTTTCAAACACCTCCTATGATATCCTGTACAAAGTTATTAAGGAGGCTAAGTAGTCATAGGATTAGAAATATATATTGTCTTGAGAAAGCAAGTCCTTGAGGGAGGGAAGAAATGGACATACATGTCCAACTTTCCAATTAAAAGATGCTAAGTACAATATGCAAATGTTTCTATGATTCATGCTGATAAATACATTTGTTAGTGTTCTGGAAGTAGAATGAAAATGGCTGCGTAATTTTTATATAGTACAGAGAGTTCATCAGTTATTTGAATTATATATATTTATTTAGTGTGTGTGTGTATTTATATATACATACAGTATATTTATAAAAACTTCAAACATTGTTAATTTCTACATATCTGCTGTTAAATGTCCATTTGTGGTTAAAAGAAAGACTCTAGAGAATGGAAATAATAGGGACACTTAAGATAATACCAAACTGAAAGACCTGATATTAAAGTTAAGGCTGAGTTATGAGACTAGAGATAGGAGTTTGGACTTCATTGCTTTTTCAGTGCTTCTTATATCCAAATGTAAATTATTTGATGCTTTTTAAGTTTAATAAAAACAAAATATTGGAATTTTTTTGTACTTGGAGTATAACTTATCTTTTAGAATTCATGTTCTATATAACAAATGTGAAGTTCTCTCTTATCTAGAGAGTTGTATTTATCTGGAACTTCTGTAAGTGGGATTTCATATTTTAGGGATGTCATATTTGATCACAAGTTTCATATTCCTGGCATCTAAAAAGAATGTTGTAAAATGTCTGGAAAGAATGTTGTAAAATTCTTCACTAACGTTTTCATAACATGTTTTAAACCCATGTGAGTTTTCAGAGCTTCCTCAATTTATGGATTAGCTTTGTGAAGAATATTAAGTAATCCAATTAAAATTTCAAAACATATATTTGTGTATATATATATTTTTTTTAATTACAGGGGAATTTACCTAAATATTCACATAACTCCCTGATGGTTCAAGCTATAAAGACCAACTTAACAGATCCGGATATACATGTGCTCTTCTTTGATGTAGAAGCACTGATTATTCAGCTACTGACGGAAGAAGCCTCTAGGCCTAATGCTGCACTTATTTCCCCAGAGAACTTACAGAAAGCATCTGGCAGCTCTGACAAAGGAGGCTCTTTTCTGGCCGGGAAACGAGCAGCAGTTCTCTTCCAGCAGGTCAAGGAAACCATCAAAGAGAATATAAAAGAACATCTTCTTGATGATGAAGATGAGGATGAAGAATCAATAAGACAGAGAAGAGAGGACAGTGACCCAGAATATCGCTCTAGCAAATCTAAACCATTAACCTTGTTAGAATATAACCTAACCATGGATACGGCAAAGCTTTTTATGTCCTGTCTTCACGCCTGGGGCTTGAATTCTGTTCTAGATGAGCTTTGCCTTGATCGTCTTGGGATGCTTAAGCCACACTGTTCCGTGTCCTTTGGCCTGCTGTCTAGAGGAGGCCACATGTCTCTCATGCTTCCTGGGTATAATCAGTCTATAGGGAAACCGTCATATGATGGTGTGGAATTAGGAAGAAAAATGTCCATTACCGAAGGACTAGGAAAGGGGACATACGGTGTATCACGTGCTGTCACCACTCAGCATCTCCTGTCTATTATTTCACTGGCAAACACGTTGATGAGTATGACTAACGCAACTTTTATTGGAGACCATATGAAGAAAGGTCCAACCAGGTATGGAAAATATTCATTTTGTTTAACTCGTGATAACTTTTTTTCAGTCTGTATTTTAATACGGATTTTAATTTGTTTAATTTTACTCTTGGGTTTGATGTATTAAATGGCCGTGACAACCTTTGATACCTAGATGAACAGAATGTATTTCTTTTTTCTTCAATGTATTATTTTTCATGCCAAGATAGCTTTATTGCATTTAATGGAGTTATGCAAGTTAAAATGTTAATATAATGTAGAGTTATAATAATTTGCCCTGATGGGGCTGAGAGGCCATTTTTGTCCTTTATTTTTTATGCTTGTTGGTTTTAAGGAGTTTTTATAGCTAATAGGTCAAATTCTGAGTTAATGAAAACATATACTTTTCATCATATTTCATCAAAGAATAAACTCACCTAGGAATTGTAGTTGAGCTCTATTTTTTGATGTCAAACTGACTTCTCTTACAGGGTTGCCTTTCGAAGTTTGTTTAGTTACAATATCTTTAGCAAATAATCCTTTTTTTTTTCTTTTTCCCTTCCCCCCCTTCTCCCCCTTTTCCTCTCCCCCTTCACGCACACTTTATACTTAGGCCTCCTAGGCCAGGCACTCCTGAGATGTCAAAAGTGAAGGCACCCCCTTCAATTTCCAGTCATGCAGCTCAAGGACAAATTAAGCAAGGTAAAAATCACCTTCTGTAAAACAATTTGATATCTCATTTCAGCTCCTGACACTGAAGTTGTCAACTTACTATCAAGTGATGAAAAAAAATATTACTAGCTTCTATATGGGGGGGAAAAAGTAGTGTAATATTCTAGGCAAAAATTTTAATGACTAAGACCTTTTTGAAAATCTATATAAGATGCTTATACTGTCATGAGGTCATTCTCTGACATTGAATTTTTGCATATTTTAAGTGCTCCCAAGCATCCTTGTGTTGAGGATCAGGTGATAGTCAAACAGTTAAAGTCTGCAACTAAGTGGTACACAGGCTGACCTGATACAAAAATGCTTATAATACATCTAAGCTAAAGTTTAAAGATAAACACACGTAAGTAATATATACACGTTACCTCTCCCTTTTGATAAAGATGAAGCCAAATGTTTATTTTAACACTATTTCCACCTTTGCTGCTATTGTTATCAGTTGCAGTTATGAAAGATGGCAATGGATGATAGTTTAGCATCCTTTAATAGTCTTTTCTAATCTGTATCTTTTCTTTCATAAGTGCAATGATTATGTATACAGATATAAAACAATATGTGCTATAAGAGAAGGAGGTGTGCGAGATTAGACATGAGCTTTCCACCGGAGTGGAGTGGTAAAGAGAGCTTCCTCCGGACGCTGGAGGCCCTGAGGAGATGCTGGCTGCCCGAGAGCGAGGAGACAGAAGAGGAAGGTGGCTCCTTCTGCACTTTCTCTAAATTAGGTCGCTGCTGTTTGGGGCAAACAAACTAATTCTCCTAATGCCAAAAATAGAGTAAACGTAAAATATCATGATGTGGCCAATTTTCACTTGAGCACAAAATCAAGGAGCAAATTAATTGTTGGAAAGAGAACAGAAGAAGGGATGGTGTGGCCCTACTCTTAGGGATGTGGCCAGACATCGTTCATGGAAAAGAAGGGTAGTCCACCCGCGGTGCTGGTAGAGAGGAGCTGCAGTGTTTATCCATTGGGGATAATGGGTAAATAAAATCTGTCCGAAAATGCCAGTTGCGGTTAAGAGTGCAAGAATCAAACCATTGCCAACATGAGAGCAGCTGAAGGCTTTAACAATTTGGGGAGAGCGTATTGGTGGGAGCTTTGAAGCCAATAGATGAAATTGATTGCAGAGTTATTCCTGGCTTTGAGGGCCGTTTCGCTGTATGATAAAACAAAGAGAGAAGATATATACACCATTGATCTTTACTGTGACCTTCAGTTGGAGAGGGAAACTCATTTTCAGGAGTGGCGTGCATCAAGTTTTCTTTTCGTGATCAGGGATGCTGCGTAAATAGAGAGGTAGTGGTCAATAGCAAAAAGCAAGAATACACCCCCCAAAAATCAGGAAGGGCTGTTGTCCTTAACATGTGTGTGTGGGGGGGGGTTGTTTTGTTTTTCTACAACCATTTCCTTCTTATTTTGAAAGAGAAGTGTTTGAAAGGTCAAGATTTCCCAGAAATCATGTTTATATGGCAAATTCGATGTTAAAAAAAAAAAAAAAATGTATTTCTCCCAGGTAGGGTTTATGTTTCTCTATAGTTCCGTTTTGATTATCCTTTCCAGCATGAAAGCTATGTGATGTTTTTCTTTGAAATAGGTTTGTTAATTACAATGATAGACACGTTTTTGTTACCAAAAGGAAATGTATAAAACTGCTTGGGAGAAGAATTGATAAAAATGAAATTCTCTGTGCTGTTAAAAGTACAGAAAAACACTGTAGTTTTTAAACAATCACTTTTTTTCTACATTTGGTGGCATGTGGTACATGCTCTTGGGGGAAGATGGTTTTGTTTCTGAGGGTACACTCAGATCTTGGGTTTCTTCAGTATCCTTCCTGCACATCCCTTTATGTGCTATGTGCAGCATCTTGCTGCTTATAGATTTCTAGTGGTATTGTTTAAAAAAAAAAAAAAAATCAATTAGTACAGCTACAATTAATGCCTGTTATGACATGCTTGATCTCCATCTATTTGACCTGTATTTGTCCTGAGATCACTAGAGCTCAGTGCTGCTCGGCTATCGGGCCAGCTGCTTCTGTTACAGTGGCTGATACAATTAGTGACGTTTGACGGGAGCTAACAACAATAAAAAAAAAAAGAGAGAAAGAAAAACTTCAAAATAAGACCGCACTTCTTTACAAAGAATTAATCTTTTTTTCATAAATTAAAAAGCTGTTTTTCACAGCTACTGAAACTAATTGTTGTTGTCACGATGTGATTTATGCTGGTCGTCCTGTCACTGTACACGTGCCATGATGATGCAGTCATGTGGAAAGTATGGAAAAAGTAGTTTTGATGCAGATGTCCTACAGTGACAAAAGAAGTTCACTGCCTGAAAAGCAAACATACTATTCAGAAGACAATGCTTAATCTGTTCAGGAGCTTGCACCCATTGTTGTTCTGCAACGGAATAAAAGAGGGGGATTAATTTGAAGATGCTTGTGCATGACATATGATAATTTCTCTATAGGCAGGAAGTGTCAGATAGTGACCTGTAAATCTTAGCGTTGACCTCTGGTTGTAGCATGTGTATGCCATAAGGTCTACGTATCTTTTCATGTGATAATTTCAAGTCATGAAGCATTAGTGAAGTGTAATGTTTAGAACTGCTTTTAAATGCATTTGCACCAAGAAATTACATAGTTTATAAAGTAAATGTCACAACTTCTGCCTTGAATAACACTCATGAACTGTGCTCTTTTATAGCTGCTATTGTACAGTCTTATACTGTATATTTTATATGTCGTATATTCTTAGTGCTTTCTTAGCAGATTTAGGTTTAAAATTATTTGAATATTGAGACACCCTTAAACAGAATTATATCAAAACTAACAACCAATAATACATCCTGTGCCATTTTAAAGTATTAGAAATAAACGGGACATTTGGTTCTAGGCTGGTTAATGAATAGTGGAAACTCAAAATCTATCTAGATATGGGAAAAACGTATAAATAGTGGAACTTGTGTTTTTCTATTCATAGCGAAGTATTGCAAAATGAATCCACGCTCTTTAAGAACATATTTGTAATCTTTTTGTTTACAGGTACTTTGTCTTTTCAAAACACAAGTTTATGTTAGTATATCTGTGTTTTTCTGCAGTTGCATGTCTTTCTCTCACTGACATTGCACTTCTTGTAAAACCTAGAATTTTTTTTAGTTTAATATTATCATAGTTTCCTCCAGTTTTGTTTTTCATTCTTCAGTAATACTAATCTGTTTTTCAGAAGCTGCTATCCTCACTTTCCTATTTTTTTCTCTTTATTTCTTCTTTTTTCTTCTGCAAGTTGCTCCTGCTGTTTCTTCTAGCACTGAAGCTGGTCACTCTGGCTCTGACACTGCTCCTACTTTACATACCTGTTTCTTAGTAAATGAAGGTATTCTTTCCTCATTTTCTATCTATTTGTCTCTTACTTTCAACTAATGTCCTTTATCATTGTTATGACATGACTTTAATTTAATCTGTATAGGTGTTTTTCTTTGTAAGAAAGAGGCAATGAGTTTAATGTTGTATACTTTGCCATTAATGCTGGTAAAGGGTGAGTAGATCTGGTTTGTGTGTCTTGGACTTTGTGGAAAGCCAGTTCTTGAATATTGTTTGGGAGATTATATTTCAGAACTTATTTGGTCTTGCTGATTTTTTTTTTCCTTTTTTTTTTTT
>PTFA01000098.1:634833-647549 GCA_003342895.1 Casuarius casuarius | reverse complement strand
AATAAAATATTTATCAACTTTATGAAGAATGTCCTTCTGCCAAAAAGGCTGGTGCATGTGCATGCGTGTGCATGCGCACAACTTCTATCTCTGTTAGTAGGTTGTATTAAGTTGCTTTTAATACCTATTTTAATAGCCTTATTACAAAGCCATAAATTCCTGCTTTCATATACCTCTAGTAGAAACAGCTCTCTTAAAATAGGAAATTCTGTTTGTTAACCCATTTTTTTCTGCAAGAAAAACTGACATAATTTCTGTTCTTGTAGTACCATGAATAAAGGGGTTTACTAGATGAAACATCAGAGTTCTTAATGCTCAGTAATGCTGACAATTTAAAAATATAGATGCTCACCTGAAATATTTATCGTTTCTCCAGTCAGCATAGAGCATAATAATAAAATAAACTTTTTGTGTAGAAGAAATTACAAGAATTTAAAAAGCTATGTTGCTTGAACTTGATATGCTTTTCTATTTTTAACTACATAGTATTTCAGGGTTATAGTATGATTATATCTGAAGTAAGCAAGTTGACGTAAGATTTAGATGGAAAGATAAGGATAGCAAGCAAACATGCTTGTGTGCTTTTGCATAACTTAAAATTGAACATAAAAATTTATACAGTTTTTCTAACAATAATTCATATGTTCAGTTTTCTGTAACTGGATTATATCACACTTGCAAGTAGGACATTAAAGGTCATGATAAGTAATAAATTATTGTTTGAACAGGTCATCTAAAGTAATCTTGACCTGAGAACCATGGCTTATGCTTTTAAAATATTAGCCATAGTACTACTTTTAGGAACTCTTTTTGTATTTAGTAAGTATGTTGAGCATATTCATAAGGCTGCAACCTCAAAATCCAAGTATGTAGCTAAATATTATCACTTTTGGGAAGTCTTCTTGAGAGGGGATGGGAAACAAGGGATGTTTGCATTTAGTCACGACTGATTTGAGACGGTCTTCTGCTGGTATCTCTCTTGGACACTGCATGTCTTTAAGAGATCTGACCAGCTATTTCTCTTGAAGAGCTCATTCAGTCCCCGTTTCTGAAACAGGCAGCTCACGTGCTGTAAAACCTGATCTGAAGTTGGTTGGAATCAGTAAAAAGACATGTATTATCCCTAGAGCTTGGGGGTCTAGCCCATGGCAGGATGAGCCCTGCATTCCCATGGCAGAAGAAAAGAATTCTGTTTTGTTTAAGAAAATAGCTGTAGTGTTTTTTTCTCTTGTCCTCCTTCACCCCCAGTGGCCAGTGGAAATTTCTTTGATGGTATTCTAAACTTAAAACTGCTTCAGTGCTTATTATGTTTATCTTCCTATTATGGTGTATTTTAACAGGGTGGAGCCAGCTCGCTGCTATGCACTGCGTTATGCTCCCTGACCTGTTAGGACTGGATAAATTTAGACCTCCTCTTCTGGAGATGCTAGCTCGCAGGTGGCAGGATCGATGCTTGGAGGTGATTTCAGTAGTAATTTTGTACTGCTCGCTTTTTTTTTTCCTGCTTGTGGTTAATACTTTACTTTAAAGGTGCAAAATAGTATATTTTCAAAKCTCAGTCTACTTTTTTAAAATGTTAGATTCTTTGGTTTAAACTATTACATTGCGTTTCAGTGGAGGGCGGCACCTGAGGAACACCCAAATTGAGATCTGGGTGGGCAAACACTGGAGCAGGTTGTCCAGAGAGGTCGTGGGTTCTCCATCGCTGGAGATGCTCAAAACCAGACTGGACACAGCCCTGAGTAACCTGCTCTGGTTGACCTGCTTTGAGAAGGGGCCCTGGACTTAGGCGGTCTCCAGAGGTCCCTTCCAACCTCACTGATTCTGCAATAATAATATATATCTGTGATTTACCTAATTGGCCACTGGATGTCATCCTTGTTCTACAACAGTTGCTGTGAATACTCTTACTTGACACTAGAAAAGCTCCTTTCCCCAATTTTTGGAATTTTGTTTCATTTTTTTCTATTTGGAGGTGTGGGGTAGGAGGTAGAAGGGGAACTGGGAGTGTTCCTTACACTGCAAACAAAACCTAAATATGAGAATGTCTGTTTTGTTACTTTCTGGATTTTGTCTATTCATGCAAATAGAGTGTACTTCTTAAAACTGTCTGATGCTGTTATCTTTTATGAATCCATTTTTCCTTAGAGTAGAGAATACTAATTTGTTTCCAACCCATAAGTTTCTATAGTTATTACTTATTTCACATACAGTTGGTTAATTTTGCAGCTAATGTGTCAAAATGTTGGAAGTGTAATCATGTCTGTAAATTTTCTTACTTTCTATGTGGCATGTAGTAAGCAGAAATGTTGTGTACATATTTAAAAAGAAAATTATTGGATTAAAATTTTTCAAGATTTCATCAAGAATCTCATTAGGATGAAAAAAATTTTCTACTTTTTTTTTTTTCTTTTAAGAGACTGCTGAGTTGCTTTATTTTTTGAAGTGCATATACAGTAGTCAGTAAATAGTTTGTCACCCAGCTATTTGATAAATGACTAGTTGGCCTTAACGCTACACCTATGCTGTTGTGGCAAAAAATTTTGTTGATTGTGCAGCTTTCAAAGAAAGAAAGGAGTTACAGAGCTGGATTGTGGACTGTAGGTCTTCTGCAGTCTTGTAACTTAATCAGGAATGTTTTTTGCTACCTGATTGCCTCTTGCAGAACTTGTCCTTTGCTAGATAGCATGTATGGTGAGATGATTTCCTGAGAGTGTCATTACTTTGAAACTAATTAAAATTTGTAAGCAACAGACATTTAGTTACAGGCTACCTTTAGGTGTCAGGATATTATATTTATATCATGGAACAGTTGAGGTTGGAAGGGATCTCTGGAGAGACGGTTTCGAATATCTCTAAGGATGGAGTCTCTGCAACTTCTCTGGGCAACCTTTTCCGGTGTTCAGTCTCCCTTACAGTAAAAAAGTGTTTCCTTATGCTCAGGTGGGATTTCCTGTGTTTCAGTTGGTCCCCATTGCTGCTTGTCCATATTTCCCCTCTGTCCACAATTTTCTATTTGACCTCGGTCAAGTGACTTGACTTCTTTGTGTGATAAATCCTGTAGGACAACACTAATATGTATATTTGTAAATGTTATGGAATTTTCAGGTAGAAGAAGTGACAAATAATAAGGACAAATAGTACAAGACAGTATTTTGTATTTCTTGGTGTAGAAAACCAAAAGGTCCCTTAAACTTTGGAAAACCTTTTTATTTATATATTTTTTTCTGCTTTTATTGCTAAGTCTTCCATGTGAAAAATTATTTTTAAATGATTTTGTGTTGCTACTACATTCCAACATTCTTGACCTTTGGACATTCTCTGGTTTTCTCATGGGGCAGCACATCTATGCTGTGTCCTCTGCTGAGAGTCATGATAGTTTAGGCATGTCGTATGGATTTTTATTTTGCTTCTCTATTTAAAGTGGAGGGTGTCGGAGGAAAAAATAAGTGAAAGCTTAGCTCGTGTTTCTGTATAAGTTTTTAAAATGTTGCTTTTTCTTGGTTTTAAATTATACTTAAGACATGTTAATAAATAAGATTTGAGTTTGTATGATGTTCTGGTTGGCCTTATAGGTAAGAGAAGCTGCCCAGGCCTTGCTGTTAGCAGAACTGAGAAGAATCGAACAGGCGGGTCGGAAAGAAACAATTGATGCGTGGGCTCCATATTTACCGCAATATATCGACAGTGTTATATCACGTAAGTAGTTCTGTGTTTAATCTGGAAATAATTTGGTTGCTAGATAAAGGAAGAAAGAACTTCATAAACAACAACGTAAGCAGCACTACAAACCTTTTCCATAGAACGTATAGTTGAATTGTAGAAATTGTTATAATGCATCCTTTGGTGACCAAAAGGGTTCTGAAAGGCAGTAATGAGTGCAGGGTCTGTCTATCGGTGCCTGTTAAACCCTTGCTGTGACTCCAGGCCGGTGAGTATTCACAAACAGCGGTTACCATGCTGCAAGGAGGTGTGGGCAAAGATGGTAGCATAGATCACCGAGGATTCGTTAGGCAATAATTTATGGTGATGTTTGATTAGATGAGTATGAGATTATGGTACTTCCCTTGATATTGAAAGGTAGAACACTTTCTCCTCTTCCTCTCAGCAAATTAATGAAAGTGTAAAATTAGAAGTTGCTGGGCTTTAGGGCATTAGAAGCTTCACCTGGTTTTACAAAGAGCAAAGACAGTGCAGGAGCAGGAGAGGAAAGCTCTCTCGCAATGTTACACCAAGGTGTCTTAAGCTGTACCGGGAGTACGTCTAGGAATGAGAGTTGTTCCCTTTTGATCTGTCTGGTAATTTATAAAATATATACATCAGGAAGTCATTTCAAACAGGCCTCTGCGTAATCTTTTTTGGTAACTTAAAAATACTGCTACAAGTATACTTCTGTAACAATATTTCTATGATTTAATTTGTTTATAAAATAAAGTACTGTTTTCCTTAACAGTTGTTCTGCAATTTTTTCTTGTCAGCTTTTTTCTCTTTCATTAGAGTGGTATTTAAAGAAGTGAGATTGTATAAACTAATACTGCTTTAAGATGTATTATTTTTTAATTTGTAAGGTGAACAAAGTTTTAGTTTTGCTCAGTTATGAGTCTAACTGGAGTGATCCTTAATATCATCTTGTCCTCTTCAGTAAAATGCTATCCATTGAAACGTTCCAAGTGAAGGTGGAATAATACAGTTGTTTTTTGTTTTTAATACTTTTCCTAAAACCTTTGAAAATCACTTAGGTTTCTAAATGATTAGCCATGTTTGAAGCAGGTGGGTCATGGGCAAAGAAGAGTTTTAACTGAATTTAACATGACTCAGAGCAAATAGTCTTTTGTGTAATTTTAACTATTACAAACAAATATATATCTACCAAAAGATTATGCTCCTGACCATAATTTTGTATGTATATCTTGCAGTAATAGTCAGGGATATGCAATATAATATTCCTTTTCTTCTCCAAATCTGTTATACAGTTACTGACCATGGTTTTGGCTGTTGTGATTTCTTCTAAACCAGCTATTTTCATTTTATTCATTGCTATTTAAGCAGATGTTTTACAGACTCGTAGAATACGTTCTTGGAAGATCTGTCAGCATTGTAAGATAGTTCACTCAGTTATCCATCCAGAAACTTGCCTTTATATAATAATATCCAAAAATGTCTGCCACATATAGCAAATCAGTAAAAACTTGTATTTTCATTAATGACAATGAGAATAATAGATGCTCCTTTTTCTGAAAATGAGCCTCTTTTTCCAGGGAAGAGTATAGTTCCTGTACAGAGAAAGATCTCTATTAAGTACCAATTGATTTTTTTTGAGATGTGTAATAATTTTATTAAATCTAAATTGAATGCACATATTACAGGGAACACAGCATTTTAAAGTGTTGTTAAGAATTTGTTGTTCGGACTAAGCTGTTGTTAATTACAGCCTTTAGCCATATAGCATTTGCCTTGTTACTGGGATGCTGTTACACAGTTAGACCTGCAATCAAGCAATGAGTAATAAGTGACAGCGGGTTGTATATACATGCCAAAGAGCCTTGATTCATACTGATAGATATTTGTGACATTCTGCATACTTGGATTTATTTTTTAATTGATCCTGCTATGAGGTCAGTTATACTCCGTTTGTAGACACAGCTGTAGTTGCCTTTTTTTCTAGGGAGTAGCTGCTATAGCAACTACTGATGATTACTAATTTCTTTTCTCTACAGTGATAGTGAATGACCTTGCTGGGTGCAAGGTTATGGATGTAATTGTGTTGGTGAAGTTTATGTAAACTGCTCTGTGATGTCTGCTTGCTTCAGCCAGTGGACTGTTTCCAAAAAAGGAACTTTTTTCAATGATACCTGAAAACAGCTGCTAATTTATGTTAATTCCAATCATTTGCTATTTCTAGTACTTCTCATTACTTAAATCCTTACATCTGAAGGTTTTATAGAAACGTATGCAGCTCTGTTTGACGTGCATCTTCTGGAAGCATAATATTTTGTTCAGTCTCTTAAAGCTTGCTCTTGTGCTCAGGTTACAAGGAAGGGGTGCGTTTTTGTAACAATAGCCAGGGGCTGCTGTAAGAAGAATTTACAGTATTTTGTAAGAAAGCTTGCATGCAGTAGTTGTTATGGAAATGAGGCTTGTCGGCCACCATAACAGGGCTCCACCCTAGGTTCCCGCAAGTAAAGTTCAGAGCCAAATCAAAACAAATTAAATAATTAAATTTTAATCACGCGCATGCCGTAATTACAGCTCGAGCCGGGTGCCTCCGAAGAGGGACCCCAACAAAAAAACTCCTGGGCAATTATACTTTTTTCAACTTAAGTTTCCCACCCCTCACGTGGTAGTTAGACCAATAGTAATTTTTAGGTCTGGGGTCTCCTGCTCCTCATTGGGTCTCATCGTTGTTCCTCGGTAAGCTGTTTTTCTCCTTATCTTTGTTTTTTTGCGGTTTCTGCTGATGGTTGTACCTTCATTTCTTGTTGGGTCTTGCGGTTGTCTCCCAAGGTCTTATTTTCAAAGTCTTGACTTCTTCCCTTTCGGAGTGGGTGACACAGSARTGCAGACTGCCTGTGGCTTCCCTATCTTCCCAGCCTGAACCAGCTCTGAGGCACTTTTTTTTACTAAACTAAGTAAAGGTTCATTACTTTATTCAAGTGCGGCCTAAGGCTTCAGCAAATTTAGCTACTCACGCTAAGCAAGTTTTATGTAAGTTGTGCTGAGCGGCTATCTCTAGACAGTTTCAATTCACTATTCTTTAACAGTAGTATTTTAGCTTTTAAAATAGTTATTGGCAGATCAAAGGATAGCATTTATTTCAAAACTGAATTAGTATATGCTTATCTAATCACAACAAACAAGAATATTATAGAACACAGGAGGAAAATACAAAATAGAAAAAGCAGCTGACCTTAGTTGAATGAATGACTGGAATATAACTGTTCAATATTGTGAAAGCACTAATAGTGAAAAATTCATTTTTTTCCATATTAGAAGAGTGGAAAACCATGTGAATTGAGGCTACTTTTACAATGGGTGTCCCCTCAAAGAGTTTATGGTTCTCCTGAATGACAAGGCTGAGAGGGCAGTTAATAATACTATTGTCTGTATCAACGTATACAGAGATATTGACACCCCGAAGGAGAAAAAATAATTATGGTATCAGAAAGGAGAAACAAAATAATTATGAAACAAGGAATTTTACTTTTGTGCGTAGAGTAAAACATACAGACGTTTCCTGTGTTGAATTATAAGACATGATAAACAGGGACATGGGTTTTTGTTGTTGTTGTTGTTGTTGTTGTTGTTAAGATTTGGGGCAGAACTGAAGGGGATAAAAATTACTTATGAAGACCAAAATGGACACAATTTGAATCATGGACTTTGGAAAAGTATAATTTTATGACAAAAAGGCAAGGAGGAGTATGACGAATCAAAAAATATTATTTGAGTCCCTTCAGCACTACTCCCTATAAAATATTATCAGCGCATTTTGTGTTCAGCACATTTAATTACTTCACAATAGTTTTATGTGAATTATGTAAAAAACCAAATGCTTCTCTTATGCACTGACAGGTTCACTTCAATTAAAACAAGTGGTAATCATTAATAAAATTCTGCTGCTGGGGTGAAATACTTTGTCATATGCATTCAGTTGGCTCTTAAATGAATCAAGTGTGTGGCACCAGGGAACAAAGATGAAGTCTTTGCACCACTTGTATATTCTGTGCACAGATCCGATGGCAGTTTTGGACATGACTTTGCTCATAAAGATCAAGCTAACTGGCATGTTGCCCAACTTTTTGGTAATTATGTGTTCAGGGAACTTGAAAGACAGTCAAACTTAAAAGATTATCAAAAGATAATCCCACATTAGTGATGCAAGAGAGAGTATTGTGAACAACAGAAATACAAATTTTAGAACTTTTAGTTGAGTAATGCCCCCAGTTAGTGCAATCATAAAATGATTAGCCAGATTTTATTCCCATGACCTGTTTTCCCATTTTGAGGAACATGGGAAAATGTTAGCTGGTGCCACATCATAGAACCTACCAAATGTGGCAGCTTAAGAATTATTTCATACAAACTTTTTTTTTAAATTCAGAATTTTTCTCAGTCTTTTTCTCAGCACATGCTGAAACAATAATTAAGGCTTCATGCTTGGTAAAGTACTAGTAGTCTTGTTCTGCTGTTGTCTTTGAATTATTTAGCTATTATTACTTGACACTTGCATGATAAAAGCAGAAGCTGTTTTTTACTGTATTTTTAATTGATTTGTGTGCATGCTACCAGTTTGTGTCTAGATGTTTCCTAACAATCTGACAAGCAACTGAGGGTTTTAGGACTGAATGTGTAAAACACCGTTAAGGTCTCTGTACCTCTGTCTGGATTTTATTCTGCAGTTTTTCATTTTAAAAATGTTTTACTCCCAGCATTTATTTTAGCTATTCTTTCTAGATCTGTCTAACAGTTTGTCTCATTTTTCATTATTTTTGTATGTTTGTTTACCAGTTAATTTTTTAAAAGCCCCACTCTATGTAGTAATTAATGTTTCATATGGTAGTACAGCATTTTTTATCATCTAAATTGCTTGCCTGGTGTGAGTGGCCTTTGAAATGAAGTATGAGATTTAGTGGAGTAACAGCATGCTGCTGTAGATCTATTACTATCATTATAGCACTGGAAAGTGCATTTCTAATGCAGTTTAAAAGGAGTTCTTCATTTTTAAACTCCAATAGAATATGTTAATCTAAGGACTACACAGCATCCTGTGTTGTCTTTTGCAGAAATTCATGTAGTTTATATGCATCATGTAAATAGCAACCGATCCCTCGCAGAGGATGGCCTGTGGTCTTAATCACGTTGCTGTGGCCGTGTTGAAACCTGCAGTTGCATCTATCGTGCAGATAGGGCTTTGTGTGTAACAATAAGTCTGCAACTTTTTGAAGTCAGTGGTGGCATGGCAGTATTCAAATCTGGGTGGCCCGGCTTGCTCATGGGAAGTTACATATGCATTTCAGGAAAACAGAATTTTTAAAAGTAATAAGATGGTGAAGCAGATAAGATTCAGTGTGTTGTGACCTTTTTTCATATTTCTCTTTTCTCTGCTCCTTACGGGTTTACACAGAATATTGGGATTCTAAACATATGCTTAGAGCAAACACTCCGATGTGGTGGATACTCCTCAAATGTTGTGCTTGCTACATCATAACACAGTTTTTCCCTGCAATGCAGGGTAACAATATACAAACAAGACTAGCCTTTACAAGGACTTCTGTGTTTTGTATAACCTACACCGTAAGGAAATACCTCTAGAGGAATTTGTAAGATCCAAGTAGTCTTTATTCTAATGGGGACATTTCTTCTTATTCATATAGCACAAATAATAATTCATCTGTAGTTCAAAAGGCGTATGTTATGCATATTGGTATAAATTTTCCATCTGTTGGAGTGATCACTTTTCAAGATGTTAGTGTTAATTATATTACTTCCACAAATGATTTTTCTTTTTTTAAAAAATTTTCTTTGTGTATTGTTCTATTAACATGCCTAGATTTGAGAAATACAATACGATTTATGCCTGGTTCGTGCTTGCTGATCTTTCTGAATAGATTTTATTTGAGCAGCTATTTCATGAAGGGGTCACTTTGTGAGATTAGGGGCTCAAGCACTAATCCAGTAAGATACTTGAAGGAAATATGTGGTCAAAAACTAGATATTTGTTTTAAACACTGAGTCAATAAAATATACTAAAGGGATAATTTTATGTTACACTGTGAAGGGCTGTTAAAAAAAAAAGAACTGAAAAGGAAGTTGAAGTTAGTGAAGAGGGAGAAAGGATATCTATCTACCAGAAAGAAAGGAGAAATTATTTTACAAAGAAAGTGAGTCTTAAAATCTATTCCTACCTGCTGCATCTGTTTCTTTACAGTGGTCAGATATTGGGGCAGGAATAGGCAGCTCTGGATTAGAGATTAGTATCTTTGACCACTACCTATTAAACATATATGTTGCAAATACTGAGCATACCTTGCTAATTCTCCAGCAATTCTTTAATTTTCATTTTGACGCCAAACTCAGACTAGCAGCTTGCAAGTGGTGGCGTTRTGGAAGTCAACAGCGATATTCTACATGGTCAGTTGTAATAGTTTATGCTGCTATCATATATATTTATGCAGTACCCATTTGAGGCTACATCTTTGACCTTCATTTTTATTTCACCTTTTTACCATTCTTTTTTGGCGAGCATAGATTCTGAGGGCCAGGGGCTGTCATATAAAAAAAAAAAAAAATACACTAATAAAGCCTGTTATCTTTAGCGTCTGGTATTATTAGCATATTTGGAAGGTAATTAAGCATTTTTATCTGTCTGTAGTGTAGTAAATTGTAATCAAATAACTTAGAYATTGAGGTCATCAGTGAGCGGGAAGCTGCCAACTGTCCAAGAAGAAATCTCTTTAATATCTTTATGCTGAAAAGACAGGGAAATTTAAACAGTGGAAATATAAGAAGCAGTTTACTGCATTTAGACAGTTTATCTGTGTTGTGTACTTTATTGTTATTAATGATTTTGTACTTGTATTTTAAGTGCTAGAAGTCAGATTGTTTTGTAACCATCGTCTGCGTCTTATGTGCGTTTTGGAAGAGCGAAGCGGAAGAGCCCTGGGCTGGGGGTGGCTGTGCTGGGGAGCCGGCGCGCGGCACCCGAGCCGTCCGCGGTGCTCGCTGCTCGCACGTGGCTTCCACTCAAACGCACGCAACCAGCAACAGCCTGTGCTGGCGCTGCCCGTGTGTGTTTTGTCAATTTAAGCCCCAAGAAGACTTTGTCATGCAGTTTGTAGGCCAGGAAAAAGCTGGATATTTCTGGTCTATTTGGTACCTGATGGACAGAGAGTTAAGCCATGCAAAGGCCACGTGATTGTTTCGTCAGTATAGAGTCCAAGCTGAAGCATCCTGCTGGGAGAAGGTGTGTTAGTTCTGGGCATGCACTTCACTTCTGTGATCTTGTGCTTTTAGTTGATTCCGAGCATTGGCAGAACTTGTACCAGCTCAGAATATATGATGCAGATGGACCTAGAGCCTTCACAGAGTCCCGCTGGATGTTTGACTCATGGCATCTTGGAGAAAAATGGTACTGCCTTTCAGCAGCAGTGTTTTTCTACAGTTGTAGATGATCATCCTCTTAATGAAGCAAAAACATAAGCAGTGCTCACTTTTATTCTTGCTGCCCAATTACTTCTCTTGGAGATTATACAACTGTGCAATTGTAGGTCTCCCCTGACAGCATTTGCGGAAGAATACTCACTGTAGAAATAAAAAGGAAAAAAACTAAAGCATCTCTGACAGCTTAAATATATTAATCATTTGCAGTACGTTTTTCTGAATAAGAATATACAATACAGAGGTGTCAAGCAAAAATATTTCAGACTGTCATGATGAAATATTCTTTTCATAGGTATATTTAAAAGGTTGTTGCTATCCTACAGGAAAACTTCTAATCATTCTGGTTGAAAATGGCCTGTTTCATATTTATTGTGTTATCTTATTCCGTTTTTATTTCTAAGTAGCTAACTGTAATGTCACACAGAGATAATTACGACTTTAAAGAATAAACAGCAGAACCGTGTGTTTTTTCTTAAAACTAAGGTCCCATTTCGTGTCAGTGGCTTTGACAAAAAAGAGAAAGGGGAAATCCTACAATACTTGAGCAAATTTGTTTCTAAATCTAGCACGTTTATTGGACTATTCTTTATTGGTAATATTCACCCATTAAGCTGTAGAACAGAAATAAAAAGTCCTGATGTAACTTCATAAGAATATGAAGTTCTGATTTTTCAGATCGGCTCCAGATTTTGGTAAATCTGCCGTCATCTTTAAGGCATTTAATTTTGAATGATGTCCTTGCTTGTCTAGGAGACATAGGGAGAAACAGGTAAGTATGTAAGCTAGAACTGTGCTTCGAGATGCTGTTTTTCCTTGCAGCTTTTTTCCCCCCAAGATGATGGGTCGGTGGAGGAGGGAGAAAGCCAAGCAGATCTTATTTTCTCCTGTGTGGGTCTGCCAGCCCCGCAGTAGCCTGTGCTGGAGGCCAGCCTCAGACTGGCCCCATTAGACTCGCTCCTCCAAGCAGCTCGGTTATAGCTGCCTACGCGGCTTCTGCATCCAATGAATTAGAGTTCAGGTGTTAGAACAGATTAGGCTTAGTTTCACAGCGTGTTGTGGTTGAACAATAAATCTTTGTTTTATTTGGGCCTTCTAAACCCAAAATTGGCATGTCAGCCTGTTGCCTGCAAATCAAATGGGAATGGATGTATAAGTGATGTTATGAATTAGAGGTATTAGAGGTGTTTCAGCCATTGATATTTTTCAGGTTCCCACAAGGAGGAAAAAAGTTGGACTTTCTAAGCTCCATTTTATACCTGCTGAGATAAGGTCTTGCAATTGTGTATTTTTTGTCATAGTCTAATCTGTTCCTCTTTTTTCACAATATACAATTGTTTCTAAAATGTTGCATAGTCCATTGTGTATTTTGCATGAGGAAGTATTTTCAGGTGAAGTTCCAGAAGGAAAATACACTACTTTCTTCTTTTACCTACCTTTTTTAAGAGTGAAGACTATCTTCAGGGTAAAATGGATTCTGCAAATCAAGTTCTTTTCTTAAAGGGATTTCTTTGCTGAATATTATATTCACCTTTGTGCTTTTCTCTCTCTCTCTCTCT
>PTFA01000098.1:441335-634756 GCA_003342895.1 Casuarius casuarius | reverse complement strand
CTGTGCATTAGGAACACCTAAAATCTTTTGGTGGTAGATTTGTATGCTTAGTAGTAGAAAGTATAGTATATTTTTAAATATGTGATGTTACTGCAGATACAAAAATGGTTACTATGTCTTTAAAGGAAAGCAAAAGGTTATCTTTCTGTGGCCTTTGTGTGTATGCGCTGATGTGGATGTGGGCAGGCAGACAAGCAGTGTGTGCAAAGAGACTAGGGAACTGGCTGAGGATCGATAGGAATGGTGTGAAGTGAATTAATGTGAGGCAAGCAGGCTGTCTGTCATAAGGATTGCAGGGAATGTGGGGCAGTGCTGGTCAGTCACTGCAGAAATCTGTTTTCAATAAATTCTGTCTAGAAATTAAGTGTAGACCCTTCTGCTGCTCCCCATATCGTTAAATCCAAATTCATTCAGGTAAATGTTTGTATCAAATTATTGTCTGTTTTTAAGTGAAAATCTTGAATGCTGTAGCAGCATGACATTAAAGAAATKCATATATCATTAAACTGTACATCTTTAACCTGCTTCAAATAGTAACCCATGTTATTACTGCCAAACAATAAATATGATCAGTCTATAATAGTGAATTTGCTGTCGTTTTTTATTAATATATTTCTGGTAGATGTATACATCTCTTAGTTTTATTTAAAGCCTGATTAATTGAGTAGAACTTAATTAAACTTCCATCGATTTAAGCAGGAGTTTTCATTGAGTAAGGATAGTTTGATTGGACCCCAAAGACTTTGCTATTTATACGTATGGTTGATCTTACTCTTGCAAGATTTGAGTTAAAAGAGCACAAAGAAGCAGCTCAATTTTGCACTGCAATGTTTTAATGTATTAAATGAATAATTAGTTTAGAATGCTACAGTAAATAGTAAATTGTAATAATGGTGTAAGTTTCTAATATGTGTATATCTTGCTTAATTTTCCAATAGATCTAATGTGTCAACTGGCTTATTTTCAATACATTCAAGTTTTTATGTCCTTTTCATTTCTAAAATCTGTTTCTTAGACATTCTTGGTCAATTATGTAAGAAAGCTCTTGTGTGCAGGAATATACGTTCCTTCATCTTGGGTTTTTATTGAGAGGAATATTGCCTGACTTATTTGCATGCTTGTTATTTTTCTTCCCTTTGGTTTTATACATTCCATGGCTTTCTGGGAATGTTTAACCATTCTGATTAAATAGATTTGTTCTTATAGTTTTAATTGTATACCATTGTAATAGACTTTGCTTTTTTTGTTTTGTTTGTATACTGTACTTAAACGCCTTGCATGAGTTGTTTTTATTTCCTCCCATTGCATCATCAATAGTCTTGATAAATTTGCTAGAAAGGTGTAGTACATCCCGTACAGAAGATCAACTTCGTTTCAGCATCTCGATGACAGAAAGCAGTGAAAGACTTGATGTAATAACTAAATGAACTGAAGACTCTGAATTTCTGCCCAGCCTAAGCTTGCCTTTTGGGGACTGCTGGACCCTCGGGTTCTACTGACTTGGTTATTTAACCACAGAAAATGTCACGTCTGAGATGAAAGCTGTCATCAGTAAGAGGCTTCATGAGGCAGTTTTAAAAAGGCATGCAAACTCTTTGCTATTCTCTGAGTGTGGAAAGAAATGTTTTAGATTGTGGGAGTGATATTTAGGGAACAGTTACACAAGTCTACTATGTCTGTGGAGATTAGCAACTTGTACTAACTGGGATGTTTGGTAAAGGGAGGTTTTTCCCATGGCAGAGGGGAAAATTCTGTTACTAATGCATCTTAAAAGTGTCCATATTCTTCTCTTAAAATTTTATTATCACTGTTTTTATATATATTGACATAATGAGAAGGAAGTCCAGAAAGTTATTTAAAAAAATACTGCTGTCTTTATGTAGAAGTTCTGGCGTAACCTCTATAGGAATCGCTGTGTCGGAAAGTCACTGTGTTATCACAAGATGAAAGTAATTACTTTGCTGTGAATATTTGCTACTTACCAATCGCACTAAAAAAGTGAAATCTGAGCGTATTCGTGAGAATKTTACTGTTCAGAAACTGGTTCAGAGGAGGCTCCGAAGTGAATGGTTTCCAGACTTGGATTCCCAGACTTTTTTGTACGCTGACCACCCTCAGAGCGAAATTCTCCCTTTGTGATTTATTAGTATACGACCTTCTTTCATTTGTCAATGAAAGCTATGTTTGGAGAAGACTAGTAACTTACTACACGAAAGGTACTGAGCAAATGAAGTAGTTCATGTTCGTGTTTTCATAAAAACGACCTGAACATGGAGGAGGAGAAGCGGCGAGTGCAGGAGGCAGTTCCCCATCCTCCCGTACCAGGCAGTTGCTGGTGGCTTGGGTCCTTCAGACCGCAGTGCAGGGCTGCCCGGCTGTCAAGCGGCAAAGTCATTTACAGAGACCTCATTTCTTGCTGAAATTTGGTCAGTGCTGACAAASGGCCCTACTCCTTTTTTAATGGGGACTTAATGCCTCTGTAGATTGCAAGCCTAATACCACAATCGGTAAAGCAGCAATCCCTTCATATAATAAGATTTTTGATGGTATAGGCCGACTTAGAGGCTATATCAGGAGGAAAGAAATCTTATCAGGGCTTCTCTGCARACTGCTCTTTTAGCTTTCCTAAATCTCTTTGGTAAGACTATTTGTGAGGCTGGACTTTGCCACCCTTAGCAAAACACCTATTTTGATAATGCCGTGATTGGATTGTGGTAAGGCCCATCCAGGGAATAATTACAGGTTACAGTTGGGCAGAGTATAATCCAGAGAACYGTAACATCAATCGCGTGGTGTTCCGGGGCAAGGTTTGGTGTTTGTAATGTAGTTTCTGATAGCAATTAACTGATGCATCACAACCCAAATGAACTAACGTATGCTGGCGGCAACTTGGAAACCAGCCCTTTCCCCCTTTGGAGAGGGAGACGTAAAACACTCAGAGTAGCTGTAATAAAAGTTCTGCCGCTACATATTACGCAGCTTTGTGTTTTGTGGCTAAATAGGATGCTAGTATGTAGGGTGTATACCTGGTGCTTTTCATGGAGCTAGAAGGTGGTATAAAAGGAAKAAAGTGTGTAAGAAAGATATGTATGGTGTGCAAAAGATTTTTTTCAATGAYGGGTTTATGAAAGGCCTGCGTACAGTTTTAAAGGAAATCAGGAAATAGTTGCCCTTTGCTTTACCTACATTTCATAGAGAGCTGTACTGCATGGTCCAGAACTGAAAAGATAGGGGTTTTTTTTTTCCTTATCTAAGGACACTATATACCAAAATCATTGCTTTCTGTGGGTGCTCAGGCTTCTCGTTTTTGTTTTGCAGCGGGAGTGACGACAGAAGCCATTCAGACGGGTAGCGCGAGCCCCGATTCCCTGGGGACAGAAGCGAAAGTTCAGGAGGAAGAGCATGACCTAGTTGATGATGACATCACAGCAGGTAAGCAGAAATATAATCAGTGTGTTATTCTTGACGTGTTAGGTATAGTGCAGGGGGAGGCAGAACACTTCATGCTAAATTTCCATGTTTTTCATGARAAAATAAAACACTAAGGCTGCTTATGAAGAAGTGTATGCAATTAGAAATAAAAAGAAGAGTAGAAAAAAGTTTAAAGAAAAGAAAATGCAGAGCTCTAGATTGAATACCTGCTTTGCTGTAGTTACTGCAGTGTTATTGTGCTACTTCTGAAACGTTATTTATATTTCATTATATGTGTTTTCTGCTCTTGAATCTGCCTACAACTGGCATGCTTAGTTTGCAGTTCTTGAAGAATAAAGGCTAATTGTTTCTATTATTCCTTAAATGAATTACGTTAGTGAAAAAACTGATATAAATGTTACCATCACAGTCTGCCTGATTGAACTGAGATTATTTTTCAACAAGTAAGTGCTGTTAGTTTGTTATGCACGGAACTCAAGTATGTTTCAATTCTATAATACCAATATAGCTTTTTACYGTTGTTCTAGTTTATTGTAAATGGGCAGGTAAAATCAAAATATCTGGTCTGTCATTTCAGAATACRCCTTGATGGACCATAYGGAAATGTGCATTTAATTAGAAGTTCATATCTTTGGATTTTTTTTTCCCCGTACTTATTTGTCATGAGGGAAATATCTATACCCTCAATATCRATAACTTCTTAATCCAAACGACTAAAACATGCATTTTAACGTAGCATACTGTAGATTATAGAGCGCAAGAGCTACCTTTTAGATTCAAAGACTTCACTGAGCATTGTATAGATTTTTGTGAGTCTAAAACAAAACTTTTTATTTCTATTGACCGGACATCTGTTAGCATGACAGGTGTAGTTTTGGGTTAAGTCTCTGGTTGGAGGTGACTGAGACAGGATTCCTGGTTGGTGGGAGAACAGACTGTCTGGAACAGTGAGTACTAACATAAGCGAGGGGATACCAGGCTAACTTGAAATAGCTGAGAGGGAGGTGTGATCCTGGGAGTGCCTTTAATGGCTAGAGGAAGATGCAGAACCTGTCAAGAAACAACAATCAATAGAAGATTGACTCTCAAAAAAATGAAAAGAAACTAATGAATGGGCTCTGGGTACCCTGAAATACAATTTTTTCCCAGCCCTTTCTTTAAATCAGTGTTTCCTACAGAAACGCTTTCTTCACCTTGACCACATCTGTTGGAGACTTTCTCATTCTTTTCCTGGGATTTTTAGTAAGAGCTAGCAGTATTATGAATGWGTGTGTATTATATCTAGGATAGCGTTTCCCCCCTTCAACATCCTATGTTCTTTTCAAGGGGAAGACATTGAAGATGAGATTCGTTAGTGGAGTAAGTTCCAGATTGTTTGCATCTTTTGCTATGTGCTAGACTCTTGAATTCTGAGGTTTTCAGAAAGCTATTCAGTATATTGCGGAAGTCTAACAGCGGTAACAATTTTATTTACAAGAAAAATACTTCCATTATTAAAAGCAATTGATTTTTTTTTAGAAGTGTCCTGAGTGAAGTCRAATATTTAGTTGTCAATTGGATACAATTAACTAAATACAAATATATTTGTTCAAAAAGAATAGTCCTATCTGCAAAAGAACAGCTGGACAACTAGAATACACCCCCCCCCCCAAAAAAAAAAAGAAAAAAAAGGTTTTAATTGAGTTATTTTTAACGTGATAAGGTGAAGTTTAAATCATGATGCAGCTTCTTTCTATAGCAGTACTTTTAAACCTAATATTTATTGATTGACTGCACAAAGTAATGCTAGTGTGCAGTGGTCAACAGGAATTTTTTCAGTTAAACTTGAGATTCACCACACACTTTCATTTATCCAAATAATTTTTTAAAAGGATCACTTTCACATCAGTCCTTTTAGAGATTAAAGTATTTTAGCTTAGCTGGCTGAAAAACACTGAAGCCTGTTTCTGGAAAATACTTCAATAATACTTCAGTRCCTATTAAGCATTTAAAAACACATAAGCAGGAGTAGTTTAGAAAATTGGTTCTGTCTTCAAAACTAGAAAAATATTTTGCTTGTACAACTTCAGCTCATGTGGACAATAGCATCCTTTCTCCTACTTGGTCATAAATCCAGTGACCTCAGTGCGCTGAATTGTGCAATTCCTCATGAGAGTAAATTGGATTTTTTCAAAAAACATTTTATTTTAAATATAATTTTAGGCTCTGAGATATCATCTAACTTTTCTTTTAGCCATACAAATATATTTTTTACAGGAAACACTCGGATGTGGCATAGTGAATTGCTGCATCAGAATAGTTGAGAATTTGAATTGAAATGTAATTTATTCTTAGGGATCTGTAATTCCAAAAGCCTAAAAGATGGGGGATCTGAGCTGTTTTAACTATAGAAACAGGGCTTATTTGTCTAAGAAAGTTTTAAAAAGAATTCTACATTAGCAAAAAAATCCTAGTTTGAAGGATGAAAAAATAAATGCATAWGTTAGTAAGAAAACAGTCTGGCGTGCGGAGTGGTGGGGGTAGGCAGATGGCCAGGWTGGGTCTTGAGGTGTGCCGATATCGGCATATAGCAAGTACTGTGAATTTGTACAGAGCTGGCTTTGCGTGGTACTGGCGTTTGCTGAACGTGTTGAACTTAACCGAGCAGTGCAATTCRCTGGGTTAGCTGATCCTAGTAAGGTTAGTCGCAGACTGGCATATGCTTGGCCAAATAAGTTGCTCTACATAATTCTGTTTTGAGCCTGAAAGAGTCTTTCCTGTTGCGCCTGCAGTTCTGTGCTTCTCCCTTGGCCTGTCGAGGAGACCTGAGCGTTGCTGTGCTTCTCTTGCAACAAAGGGAGAACCGGGACCACTGCCTTTTTTTTTTTCTTTTTCTTCTCTCCCCTCCTTGAGTTTCTTTTTGTGTAAAGGTTGGTTATGCTGTAGTCCATTTTCTGCAGCACGACGTCAGGACGTGTTAGCACGCAGAACTGGAGAGAGAGTAGCCAACCTTCCCTTTGTCCCCGTCTGATCCCTTGTGCAGAGGGAGAAATAGCTGTTTGAAAACTGCTTCTGCGTTTACCCACTGAAAATCCTTATTGCAAGTTAAGGCAATAATGGGATGCTCTAAAAATACTTTTGTTTACATGGCAAAAAAAAAGTCTCAATCAAGCACACTCTCGTCCTTGGCGTGTGAATCGTACGGAAGTTATCATTTCGGATAGATGAGAAGGTTCCAGCGATTACAGCAGTGTGCATACAAAAGGTTATATGAAAACTAAAATCTAGGAACCCTACCGATAAATGTTTATCAACTTGAAAATTTAAAGTTTTARTAGTTAGATCTTTTCCTTCAGTATTCACAAATGTATTTTTCAGCRTAATGAGTAGTATTTTTTTAAGCAATAGTTACCCTGTAAGTGGCAAAATTAGAAGTGAGAAATATCCCTAGATTATTGCGTATTCTAAACTTAAAAATAGCCTTTGAATSAGTAGAAATGTGTGTCTGTTATCGTAATGAGTCAGGAATATAGGGGCAGGGATTGTGTTTGTGTTTCATCTTGTATTTCCCCAYACCGTAGTGACTGTGCAGGTGCAGCAATGTATGGCATATATTTGCAGTAATTTGGGGTAATTCTTATTTTCCCCACACAGCTTGGAGTTTCTGATTTTGGTATCGTCTAACTATTTTAATTTGTTTTTAATATAGCTCCTACATCATCAATGATTTTCCTATGGAGCATTACAGTTTCTAGCCCCAAAGCTTCCATTTTAACAGAAGAAAATATTTCAACAAACTGATTGCTGAAAGCTTTGTACAGTCTTGTGTGCTGTTTTTTTTGGTTTTTTTTAAAATACATTGGGGTTTTGACCCACTCCTTAGTTTCTCTTCGTCCTTTCTTCCTGGGGGAGCTGGGCATCTGCAGGGAGAGACAGGTGCAGTTGCGCATTACTTGCCTCCCATTGCGGCCAGATTTCCCCCGAAAATTTGGTGTGGAGTGGAAGTCCACAACAAATGCCACCATCTGCCATCCCCAACAAACAAGCCAGCAGCCCACTGTTCAGCACAATGAGGGTGCCGGAGGAGTCAATCTCTGCACAAAGTTCCTGCTGGGTTTCATTTAAGTAGGTTAGGCCAAACCTGAGAACCTTCTTCAAACTCTGTCACATACATTTTTGTATCTCCAAAGTCTGTCATAGGGAGATCAAAGAAGCTTTTAATTTGTGTTTAATCACTCATTGGAAAACCATCTACCATATCATGCACCAACTATTATGGGAAACACCAGAAAAGTGAGGTTTTGTCATTTAAAGCAAACTTCATCTCTTTCAGATGCTAATTAAGAAAATAGAGAAAATGCACGCTGTCCCTGCTCTGTCRCCTGATCTGTTCTGTTACAGTTAAGAATGGAGGGTTAATTCAGGGAKTCAGGTTGTTTAACAAGGAAATGTTAATTTTTAAGGGAGTTTTCATGTGCACTAACTAGAATTCCAAAGCACTTTGACAAAACTAATTTGATATACAATTATCTATTAATCTAGAGTCTAGGCTCAATCTAGGTTCTTAAAATTTGTCATTAGGTGTCTGCAAGGAAGTGCGAAAATTATAGGTAAAACAACTCTTGGGTTTTTTTGTCTTGTTTTTTTTTTTTAAGGAAGCGTACTTCGTGTAAAAACTCAGGATCAGTTGKTTTTTCAGCCCGGCTGCATGTCTTTGAAAAGATGTGGGCATCTGTCAGTCAAGCAGATGTCACCCAATAACCTCCATAAAGAGATCTGCTCTCCCTAAGAGGGTTAGGGGCTTGACATCTGTCTGAATGGCATATGTCAACGTYGGGATAGTGCTACGTGTACTCGTTAGGTACTAATACGAGAAAACTAGTCCAYTTGGGGTTTGGGGGATGCTTTTCTAATTAATATAGAAGTGTACAGTGTAGCAGTTTCAGAGAATTGTGCGTTTTAAGCAGTTCCGGTGGCTGTAGTGCACTTGCCTGGCGTCGTCTGTCGTTAGCCTCTTCCTGGCAGCTGCCTAAGGAGTTGAGCAAGGTTTGTTGAAGAGCCAAATTCAAACCAGCCCATCAGCTTGTGTTAAGCTATGATATTTATATTGATTTAGAAATAGCTGACACTTTCAAAAATGACCTAGATTAAAAAGTATTGCCTTAAGCTAAAATACTAAAATAAAAATGACAAAATGAGGTTTGCTTAACATACAGCAATATGCATAGATCTTATGAGCTGCAAAACTTGGATTACTGTTCCCTCCAGTATCTTTGTCCTCTGTGGAAGGCAACATCAGTTCTTCATAAGACCTGTGGATCCAAAAAACAAATAACACGCTTGGACGCGTGTGCCAGCTTCACTTTGAGCAGCTGCTGCGTTTGCTGTTCAGACAGCACRTTCGTAAGGAGCTGGCTCTGAAAGTTTGTGCAAAACTTTCTTACAACTGCCTGTGTTCTCCGGGCTTTGGGGGCCGGGGACAACAGCAGGTTAAAGCGCTTGAGGTCTTTGTTGGCACCTGCCTTTGTGCGGCGCTGGGGTGCCGGACGCAGCCCTTCGTCTTCCCGGCTGGCGAGGATGCAGGCTTTGCTGAGGATCAACGCCTGGAGAGAGCTACAGCGTTCAAAGCACAGACACCTTCATGTGTTAGTTAAAAATTAACTGTTTATCATTCATTCTCTATATATGTACTTACACCATTACATTTTTAATGTAGATGCCATAACTTATCATGAAAGTAACTTTTTAAATAAAAAAAAGTATTTACCTTATCTATCATGTATTTCAGTGGAAAAGTGTATTACATGAAAGCCATATTTGCTGTTCTGAAGAAAGAATCGGTTAGAAACTGATTTCTTTAGAGTAGCTTGAAAAGCAGTCTTTAACATGCATTCATCTAAATATTTCCTTGTGAATTTCATTTTTCATTTTTATTTTGTATACTTTTTGATATCTATATTTACTTGATGATACACAGCTTAAAATCTRAGCTTCACATAGTCTAACTGGTGTCAGTCCTTGCACCTCCTTATTTCGTGTGTGCAAGTGGGCCGTGGGCATGGCTTGTGTGTSGTGTGTCAGTGCTCTGAAGATCGATCAGTGGTTCTGGGGCTGAAGTTCTTTTGTCTGTTGTCGGTGACAGATGTCGCCTTCCAACTTTGTGCAGCCATCCTTTGTTCCACAGCCACTCTGAAAAATTTCCTTAACTTAAGGAAAAGAGAAATAACTTTTCCTAGAAAAACATTTATGGCTAAAATAATGTGGGTTGTCTTGTTTTGTTTTGTTTTCCTCGCTGCCCATCTCTTCTTGGTGACATTAGGCAGAAATATTTCGGTGTGGTGCTTTCTTTAACTTATTTAAAGATTTTTCTATTGATTGTAAGCATCTTTCTAAATTATTATTGAGAATAATTTCCTCAAATGTAGCAGTGTGGTTATAAAGAGATATGTTATTTAAGAAAAAAAAGTATTAAAATGCAATTTTCTTTAATATTATTGAGAATCCTYATTTCCTTGTTTTCTTTCTATTCTGCTTATGTTTCATTTTTCTCCATACATTTTCCATTCATCCATCTCCATTCATTTTCTCCAATTTTCTCTTACTTTTTAGTTTCACTTTTTTTGATTCTAATACTAATGTAATGAAGTTTAAAAGTATATGGTGGGAAAATGCTTAAATCTATGTGGAGTTTTCTTTGAGTATTGCGGCAAGGGACCAAATAAATTTACATTAAGTCACTTAACCTCTAATTATTGCCTTTTCTAGCAGACTTTGGGATCTGCCTTATCTTGAAAGGTGGTGAGATATCAGATATTTTTTCTGTAGGTTTAAGCATTGGAATATTTTATGCTACACATGTTGACGTTAGGCCAGTCGTCTTTCTGCCAGACTACCAAATCATTTTTGATATACGTCCTGGTTTGGTGCCTATTAAATTCAGTGAATTTTGGATGGGCCTCCTGGAAATCAAAGCTTGGTTTGGTTTAAGTGTTAGTCTTAATGGCTTTTCCTAGTAGGTAAGTAGACATACCAGTACAATCCTCCGTGTTTCTTTAGAARGACCCTGTGAAGTGTAGTAGTGTGTCAAACACAGTAGAAGAGTTATAAAATCTGTTCACTTATGGTGTGTGAAGCTGAACATCATGCCTCAATATTTCATGAGTGGTAAAATATGCAGGGTAGTTCCTTGGAAGAGACAGACCTTGGCCTACTAAAAAAATAAAAAAATTTCATGGCCAGAGCAGAAAGATCTACTCTGTATAGTCACAAACTAACCTTAATGCTGTAGTATTTTAATTTTTTTTTTTTTGTAGTGAGTTAACTTGTGAGACTAAAATCGATAATCTTTTCTGCAGGAGAKCTGCATGTTCAGCATGGTACTAAGCTGTGATAACGTTTTTTTTATGTGTAAAAATAGCATTGTGCGTTTGCTGGTGTGGACGAGGTTGTGCTGTGTGGAGCCTGCGCTGGGCTAGGGCGATGCAGCGTTGCTGTCCCTTAGCCCCTGTGCAGGCAACTCTGCAGCTCAGAGCAGCTTCCTCCACGAGAGCTTTACCTTAGGGCAGAAGCTGAATTTGAGGACCACCRTTCCTGACCTGAAGTTAAAAGGTTTATTTCAGTAAAGCTTAAACTCATTTTGTGTAATCAGTGTGCAGCTAGCAAATTATTTTAGAACAGTTTTAAAAAACGGGATGCAAAACAGTTTTCCAAATAGAGCCCATGAAGTAAAGACGTGCAAACTACGTATATCCACAAGTGGTGCGCGGGCTGGGCGGCTGGCTTGTGTGTTTTAGTTCATGTCAACGCTCTGCGGTCCTGGGGCTCAGTCCTGTCTCCTCCTGCTGTCGTGCTCGCTGGTATGCAAAATGCGATGTGTAGAGCGTGTATCAGCAGCTCTGGTTATTGTGTTAGTGTTTTGGTTCAGTTAAAGTAGATTCATTGCTGAGTACCGGCAGTTTTGTCTGTGTTTTGAATTCCTGTATTTGGCTAGTCTCTTTTAGCAAAATATCAAACATCAGTTATGCTAACAAATGTTAATTAGCTGTTGGTGTGCAGTTGCCTAAGAAACAAAATAGTTTGATATCCCAAACAAATTAGTATCATCAATCTGAATATGCAAACTGCAATTTTTCCAGGCAAGAATTTGACCGGAACACAAAAAGGAAGATGTGCCCGCGTCTCTCGTTCCTCGCCAGTGTGATGTTCATGCGCTTCACAGTCGTAAGGGAGAGCTTTAGTTTCAGCAGGGTTCATGTGCTGRGAGAGAGCTTATCTTCTGTTTTAGTTTTTTCTCCCTGCTTTGTGGAAGAAGGGTGCGTACTGTAGCACACTTTCAGTGTAGGGATTGGTGCCAAATTGATTCTCGCTTTACTTTGCAGTGGTGGTGACGTGGAGGGAAGGACTCTGGTAGACCGTTACCTGTTTACTAGGCAATTGGCCTTAGAAATTGGAGTAATGAATTGGATTTTCTTGACATACATGTTAGCCTGAACCTTTTTTACTTTTTTTCTCTCCTTTGTATAACTGTTTGTGCTTGCTGTCTCCAGTGCTCGTAGGTGGCTGCTCTGCGTGTGGCAGCAGGTAGGAGTCCTGCGCTGCGGTTTAGGGAGTACGGTGCTGGGTCCAGCTTCCAAACGGACTACACCGCCTTTTCAGAGGTCCCATCGGCCGAGTCTCGGTAGCGTTATACGTTCTTACCGTGTCCTGCGTTAGTATGTGCTGATTAACATGAGATGAAAGCTCCAGAGAAAGCTTTGAAGTTTTCATATAAATTGGCAACTTGAGAGAAACTGCACTGATAACTTCTGTAGAAGGGAAGAAACTCTCCCGTCTCCTCCAGGGCTGTCGTGGTCTCCATCAGTTGCTGGCCTGCCGTCCCTGGTAGTGGGCATGATGAAACCTCGGCAAGCTGAAGCGTTAACCTCTGCGCCGTGGGCAAATGCTGTTTGTGTGTCTCAGGCCCTTGCATTGCTTTCGCTGGTGCTTGCATCTCTTTCCCAGTCATGGGTATAAAGCATCTTTGCTCCGCTGTGAGTGTTTTGCACAGCCTTGTTCAGTTTGCCGCTATGCTCGGTGCACTGCATGGGTCAGGCAGTCCGACTGTCAGCAAAGATACCGTTCGGATGAAGCCAGGAGAAGTGGTGCTCTGCTTCTGTCTGCTCGCGGTGGCACAGCTGCCCAGGCGGGCAGGTACGGTCCCGGTAGGGCCAGCCTGTCCCTCCGGCCACTCTGCCTCTCTTGATTCAATAAGATCCTGTCCTTTTGGCTACATTTGAATGACATTTGTCTGTCTGTCCTTGCTAGTTACTACTCAACAACTATTGCAAAGGCTTTATTGTGCAAATCAGTACATAGTGAGATGGCAGGAATGGAAACCACAAATTCTCATTCATAGTAGTCTTGAAAATCTTAGCTTAAAAACATGCATCTAAGTACCATTTCTTCATTTATACTAAGTTATCTTTGAGAAGTATCAACTTAAAACAGTAAAGCTGTGTATAAGATACATTGCTTTGTACAAGAATTATGTAGCAGGTAGGATTTATCTGCAGGAAGGGAAAAACAGATGATACAAGGAGTAAGTCCTAATTTCTCATACTCGATTTAAAAAGAATATTTTTGGTTGACTTTACTGATGAAACATCTAAAGTAATGGTGAAATAAATACTCGATTAAAATCTGGAATTAATTATACATATTTTTGACTCTTCAAACAACTACATCTTGTTAACATTTTAGAATTCTGTAGGTTCAACTGGCTTAAGTTTTTTGATTGCCCAAAAGTGTATAAATTAACTCAACCTTTAAAAAAAAWAAATAAATAAAAAGTGTCAGCATGTAATAATAGGCTGAGAATAATATTATGGAACGGTCCAATTTTTAATATGCTTGTTCAATAATTGTTCTTCACAAGCAATCATTATGTGCCACCTTCTTATACAGTGAGATTATTTATATATTTAGATATGTGCCCTATCTGTATAGAGAAAAATTTTCATTTTTACACAACAAAGTATTTAATTTTTAAAATAATGGACTTAATGACTGTCCTTATTTAATGTAACTTATGGTTTATGAGCTGGAAAGCATTTAGAGAGCTAATAACGTTAGTTTTTGCATGTTTAAGATTGCCTTTTGAAAACATGAAATCCAGCTACAAGATTTTCAGGAATATCTATAGGAAGCATCTTTTTCCAAAAATGCTATGTTTTAATTTAGAAGCTTATCAAGTAGATCTGTGATCAAGAGGGCACCTGGGCTTAATAGTGATTCATTAAACAGGTAGGACAGGATTTTCCTCTTTGCTACAGCAAACCAGCTTAGGCGCAGAATAGGTGTGAAGTGGAGCGGCATTGCTCCACTGCTGCTCTCCTTTCTGCTTCTGCTTTTTGCCTCAGTTGATCCTTCTACTTGTACATTTGAAGATGGTGGTTTATTTCTGCTAACACATGGTGTCTAGTAACAAAATCTGAATATAAGCGCAAAGGAGAATGGAAGTTGAAGATCCATAATTTTTCATGCATTACACAGATTACTTTCATTTTGAAATATTGTGATTGAGCCTTCCCCCCCATAAGCAAGGGCGGTTGTGTCACTGTCATCAGCCACAGATGAATCTTTCAAAATCTCAAATTCTTCAACTGAAGGCTGCTCTTTTTTGCTGCAGTTTCCATGGAAATGGATGTCAGATCATCAAAACTGGGTTGGGAGGGGAAAGTGAAAGAGGCCTTTTGAAGTGACCAGTTATCCAAATGGTGAATGAAACCATCAGTTTCTAATTCCCTCTATCTGGTAGGTGATGCTTTTTACAGATGTGACAGATCTCCTCTGCATATTAAAGGCCCATGCAGTCATGCCGTGTCAACTGGCAGGACTCCTTCATAGCCTCTGTGTATTGTAAAGCGATATACAAAGGTAATATCTTTTTGTTTGTTCAAACTAATATAGCTGAGAAAGTCAAATTTCAGTACACCTAGCCTTCTTCAGGTCTGAAATAGGAACAAGATTTGCTGTATTTAATTTAATAATCTGTTTAAGGTCTGTGAATGTACAGCAAAGTGTTAGCTTTGAAATCCAAGGCTGTGTATGAGAAAGATGTTATAATGGCATAGTACTATTGAAGTAAATTGCGTGAAAAGATTACACAGTCAAAGTAGGGATGTCTGCTAGTTCTGAAACAGTTGAAGATGATTGTTTTTGGAAAACATCATGTATTTTTAAAGTATGCACTTCTAGAAACATCACCTAATATCTTTTCAGACTTATTTTAGAGAGTTTTGTATTGGAGAAAGACAGCACTGGCAGTCCTGAAAATGGAAATCTTCTGTTTAACTGCGTAATGTTGGCGGCGGAGGCAACAGCAGTACTATCCCCCAGCACCATCCTCTCCCAGCCTTGGTGCCAAAACCATTCCTCGGGGCTGATTTGAATCATTTCAAGAGATGCTGGAATGTGTAGACACTATTTCTGTCCTTTTCTTCTTGATGCAAATACCATTCTAAAAATTAATGAGTTGAACATTAGGGATTCCTGTCCATTGGAGCTAGACTTAGACTGCTCCTTTCTGCCAGGAGATTTCTGAGATTTACGTTCTGAAGAGGGGAGGGAGGGAAGACTTCCTCTTCCATCCCTGCCCTCCCAAAAGAGGAGGATTTTATTCCTGGAAGAGTATTTTTCGAGCTTAGTTTGCTTTTAGGCCCAGTGGGTAAATTGTTGGGTGATGCATCTGGGAAATGGTAAGGTAACCAGTTTTGGCGTAATTCTTAGCCAGCTTATCTTCAGCTGTTGTTTTGCCTGAAATAATTTTCATGTTATCTTAACTGTTTGTCTTACATTGAAGAATGTCTTCAAAGGTGCAGCAAGTCTTGGTATTTTAGTATTTAATATAGGAGTTTTACTTCATATGTGATACCTTGATGAGATATCCGCCAGAGAAGTCATTTAAAGCATATGCTGGAGCAGCAGCAGAGTGAAGCAGCTCTGGAGGCCTCTTGATAAAATGAGCTTGAGCCAGGTAAGGGCACTCCTTCCCAGAGGTGAGGTGCTCACTTCCTGAGGTTCGGCAGCTTTCACTTGCAGCTATGACGTGCAGCTCCTTCTAAGGTACAGCATTTTCAGAAGTTTGTATAGTAATGAACAGTTGCAAATACCGCTCAGATTTTCCTTAATCCACCACAGTTTAAATTAAACTTGACTGCTAAATGTTACAGTGCTTGCAAGGTCTACGTGTCCTGGGATAAGTAAACTTTAGTCAGGCACCAAATGCTTTAAGAAGCTGCTCTGCTGTTAAGATGCATAGTATCCATTACGTTCAGCAGTATTTACTTGGGTAAGTTACCCATTTGTCAGTGGAAGAGTGTTCTTACGAATGCAGCAATAATTGGGATAAGCCTTAACTCTAGGAGTTTCCATGTGGAAATTACCACTTTCCCAGAAGCTTGTACAGGTGGTTATACGGATCAATTGCCTGTTGACCAACACATTGTTAAATATATGACGTACAACTTCTTAAAGATTTCCTTTAGTCTGGGAAGCAACTTCAGAAGTTTTAGGAAATACTTTGTTTGTCTCAAGTTTACTGGGCATCTGTATCTGTGGTCTGAAATCCCTGGCTATGGTTTTATGCAACAAGAAGTAAGCTGTTTTCTATCTGCAGTCCTGTAAATCCATTGCAGAATATGAATTTAAATATTGTTCTGCATCATCAGCAGTAATAAAAATTCTGAAATTGGCTTATTATTCAGGTATCTAAATACTATTGCCCTGAGGTTATTTTAATTCCTGGAGCAGTGACCTAGTGATGTAAAGCAAAGACCTGAAACCTATAATATATATACAATTTTATTATTTTTATTTTTTAATTTTTGGACTCATTGGTGATAGATGACACAGATACTGGATAAGGCTTTGAATGTCAAGCCACAATTTCATTTTTAACTACATATATTTTATAAAAATTACCAAAGGTAGTGTCTAGTGTTTGGATACAGAACACCCCTTATAACTCAGGGTTAAACAATACCAAAGTCCCTTTGTCCCTTGGGGACTGCTTTGAGCAGTGAGGAAAGGTGTGATCTGCATGGTCCTCCTCCCTGTCCCTTACCAGGCCCTTTCCACTTGCCTTCCCTCGGGGGCACCACGCCGCTTCTCCTTGCGTATGTGGAGCTCTGTGCCCTCCTGGCGGGGTGATCTGCATGCTCTGAAAGCCCTCTGGCCCTCCTCGAGACAGGCCTTCTCCTGCAGTCTAGAGCTGAGTGCATGCTGTCACACTGAAAACGTGTCAGAGCTAACTCCTGCCATGTTGTCAGTGCTGCCAAGGTGGAAACAAATTCTCGAAGGCTTACGTGTCCTAGCGCTCCTCCTGAGCTGAGCCCACTGACTTTTTCGGACATATATCTCCTCCAAGTGTAAAACCTCCCAGAACTGCTCTGTCTCTCTGCAGCCTGTGTACTCCAGTGAAATCCCATTCCAGTAATCTAGAAAGGAGTCTCCTGTCCCGAAATCCTCTTCGATACCTCTGTTATATCTCTTAATATCCTCATTATCCCTGAAGTATTGATAAGGGGCTTTTTGACCCTAAAAGAAGCAGTTACTAGCTTGGCAAAGAACGTGATCATGTGGCAGGCGAAATCTAAATGCCCAGATATCAGCCGGTTTTGCTTAAGGGATTATCAGCTGCTTTTTCTCCAAGTCTAGGATATAAAATACTTGATCTGCCTTGTATTAGCTGAGAATCACCACGTATAATGACTCATTTGATTACTAGTAAGCTTCTAGAGTGGGCTTTTTTTTCTTCTCTCTTTTGTAAGTAGGATTCTTTGTTCCCTTGCTATTGTTAAGTGCAGTTACAAACCTAGTGTGCTTATCAGTCCCAAATATGCAAGAAGATGGAGGGTGTAATAATAGCTGGCTGTAGTAACTGTTTCTTGCATCGTGACCAATTTGGAGAGTGAACCGGTGGGCTATGGAGCCATAGATTAAAAAGCAAAGCCTGGAATTTAAGTTTAGATTAAAATTCTCTAAAGCTTAGTGACAGCACCTGGAATGAGATTTAACCTCACACTGTGCCAAACCCAGGTCCTCATAATTACCATCACTGAATCAAATGACGAGTAAAAAACTGTACAAAGCTATGGATCAATGGTGTCATCTACTRAGGCCCCCTTCCCAGGTGGAGAAAAGGTAGCGTATTAGTTTGTGTTTGGTGCCATTTCAGGCACTAAACCTATAGGAGGGATTCATAATCCCTGGATTCTTAATCCATCGCATCAGCCGATGACCCTTAGTCATTTTGCTCAAAATCTTTTGGTGTGCTATTCCTTCTGTCCCTTGTATTGATTTCAAATTCCTCACATGAACTTGGTGTGCAAGCCTTTCATGTGTCATCTAAACACTTTCTGTAACCCTGACGGTATGTAGACTCTGTTTCTTTGGGTAATCCTTTAAGAGGTCCCCACTTCATCAGTTCAAACACATTTGTACTATGTAGTGCTCTTGTGGCATTAATGCCTTATCTCCTCCTCTGATCCGTTTTCCTTCTCAGAAAAGATCAGGTGCTATCTCTGACACCGCAAGCAGCACCAGATGTATCTATGGTGGATTTTGAAACCAAAGAAAGGAAAAAGAAAAAAATTCTGTTGAAATCGTGGAACTGGCTCCAGACATCCAGTAGGACAGTAATCTACTGGACAGAAATTGTTGATCAGCTAATTGAGATAGCAAGACTGTATCTGTAACAATCTGTGTGGTATGTCAAGGTGAGGTCAAAAACGTTAACCATAAAATCGCTATCTTTGACCTTCCTGCCCAAGGAGAGTCTTTTCTAGTTGCCACTGTATGCCTGAATTTCTAGTCTTGAATGGATACTGAGTTTTGATAGCTTCTCCTCACTTTAGGGGGGRAAACCCCCTGTCAACTGTGATATTTATAACATGTCCTGCTATCTATGCACATAGGCAGACAACTAAGTGAAGGTATTCTCTGGTCCTTGMATATTGCATGGTCTTGCCTTTACAGGCTTACTCCTTTTCTTAATGCATTCATCTGGGGTCTCTTCCTAGTCTAATTAGGAAATAAGTTGATGTATTCCATAGTCCAAAAGCACAAGAACTAAAGGTTTGGAAGAGCATCCTTTAGCCATACAGTCTGAAAGCCTGGGGGAAGGGAGGCAGGGAACGGGGTGACGTTATGGTTTAGGTTTTTTTGCTCCTGTGTGTGGATCACGCGCTTTCTGTCATCTGTTTACCCCATACATGTGATGCCCTTAGGGACAGAGGATACTCCAGAGGCAGAGGAGGAGGAGGAAGACTTGTAAAAGTGGCCTGGACATAGAGAGTAGCTGTTGCATCTCACTCACCTGAACATTCATCTTTCTCATGTGAATCGAAGTGCTATGTGGAAGCTCTTCTCTCTCCAGAAAATTCGCCTGGCCTCTGTCTTCATCTTCATCCATGTTTCGCTCCATTTGCTGTATGAGGGGTTGCACTGCTCAGAGCAAGTAGGAGGTAGTCGTAATAGCAGGAGACRGGCAACTTGCCTGTAAGGCTGTCTTGGCATCACTCCTCTGGCTATCTGCTGCAGCTACGGAAGATCTGGGGCAGCTGTGTGGTCTGCTTGTGAAAACCTTTTCCTGAGTGCCGCCTTCTTGACTTGGTCCTCCTGAGGGAGCTGCAGCATGAGGTCCTCCGTTTCCTTCCCCTTCCTCCCCCAGTCATTGCCACGGCTGCTGTTTGTAGTAGGAAGGGATGCTGGGTCATGCAGCCCTCGTCCCTCCTGGGAGGGAGGGAAGGAAAGCACCCCTTCCTTCACTTATCCTGTTCTCCAAAGCACAGCAGTCTTCCCTGTTGATCTTTGCTTGTCTCACGGTGCCCCAGCAAATGATTCTTTTGTGTCTCCTCCTCCTCCTTGCCTGGCCAGCCTCTGCTCTCCCCTTCCCAGTCCTCCTCCCCGAGCCTCAGCAGTCGCTGTGGCAGGGGCCGGTTTCTCCAAACTTCCAGCTGGGCTCTCTCACACGACATGCGCTTTGTGTTTCAAGTGTTACTCTCTGCTCTTAAGGAAAGCATGTGTGTCCCTGCTGAGTTTGGTTTTTAAAGCCCTTTTCCTAATCAGCTCCCAACATGGGAGCCCCTGCGAAGATAGCTTTGGTTCACCAATGCGTTGCTCTTCTGCAGCTCGTAGGATCCTTCCTTCGTTACAACAGAAATCTTGGTTAAATGCAGATGTGAAAGGAGAGGTGACGTCCTGACCACGTCATTCCGAGTACTGTAAACTTGTCACGCGCTCACCTAGTTTGTCACTTTTCCCATCRCTGGTAGCTCTTTCTCGCTACAGTGTTTTCARAAGTGTATTTTAGCTATGYGTGGCTCTTCTCTTCTTGTTTGCARACTACTCCTCTCTCTGCATGTTTTACAGGATCTGGTGATAGGAAGAGCATAACTTAGAGGGTCAATATTAAGCGGAGGAGGGAGCTGTAAGTTTATAGCAGTTTCAGACGGCGAATCTTCCCGGAGGGTGACAGGCGCAATAAAAAAGCAGAAGCTGTAGAAGTTACCAGGCTGACATTTAAAACAATAAACAAAAGGTACCAAGGGACTTAGTCGCATCTATATGACTTCAAGCTTCTGACTTAGATGTTCTGAATTTCTTTCCCTCCCTCTTTCCGATACCTCTAGAAAGTTCAAATCCTGGCTTGCCGTTCACATACGTAAAATACGTGATGCGAATTCCCGCAAGCTGCCATGCTGTGTAAGCAGGAGCTTACAGGAGTGAGAATACCTAGGCAACATCTTGCAGCATTTTACAAGTGACGAATTGCAGCTGGTTGGATTAATTACGTAAAGAGCAATTGTGTCAATTTACTTCTATTAATACTGGTCTTTTCTACTTGATACAAMTACATGTACTGTGCTAAGAAAAAATTAGGGCCCTTTCCATGAATGTGGTTAATTGTATACTTTAAGCATGTGATTAATCACAGCAAAGTTAAAGAGAATATTCTTCTTAAAATTAGATGTATTTCTACATTTTAAAAATACTATTTTCTCAGTCTATGTTGAACCTTTTGTAAGTGGATTGCTGAAGGGACTTTTAAAGCTATGAAGAGTTATTACTGTTGGTGCTGTCTGATCTCATTTTCTTCTAAACAAAACTATTTTTCATAAAGACAAAGGTCTGATACAAAATTTATAGCAGTTTCTTGTAGCATGTGTTTTTATAGCAGTTGGTTTTATAGTGTTTTATAGCATTTTTCTGTACCCTTCTGTATAGTCAGATAAGTTTTCAAAGTAATAATTTAAAGCACCAGTTATCTATATCTTGCATGTAAAATCTGACATAAATTTAAAATATATATAAATAGCCATACCTTTTAATATTAGAARTGACTTGTTCTCACATTTCAGATAGCTCTACTTTGGATATCTGTAATTCAAAAATAAAATGTAATGTAAACCACATTGAACTTTTTAAAAAGACTGTAGTTTCGAGAGCACTCTTTTATACCAAAAAATTTAATTCCACCTACTTATGCAGGGGAGTAAAAGATTGGAGTTCCTACTCCTCAATTCTTTTACCAGTCGTTGCACTTTGATAAATAAATAGATCATCTAAGATTCAATAGGCCAATTGCAGCACATAATAGCTATTCAGAGGCAATTAAACTGCCTTTTTTCATGCCGGCATGTGAGCGCGCCCTTTCGCAACCTTCAACTTGATTTGTGGTGATTCAAAATTAACTTAAAAGTCTTGTTTGCTGACAGCTTAAAGCTTAATTGACTGAAAGCCAAATAGAGTGTGTTCTGCATTCAGCGCTGGCGYGACCGGTAAAGCCGTGGGTAAATTGTGTGCGTTGCACGAGGGCGGGCGGTCCCTGCTCCGGCGCTGAATTTGGGTATGTTTATAGAAACTTCCGTGTTTTGTAGAGGGGCTGCTCAGCGCTGCACGTCCTGCCTCTGCCGCGGCCGATGGAGCCTGGCTTTGGTGCCCTTGCAATCGCCTTTTTCCCCCCACGCTCCCCAGTGACAGCAGTGACGCGAAGCACCGTAGGAGGGCCTGCAAATAAATGTTTGAGAGAGGGTTTTTTCTTACAACAGAGTGATCTCAAAGATGTATAGCATCACTTCAGATTAGATAATGTCTTTAGGCAATGGGAATGTATTTTAATCAATTAAAATCAGAAATATTTTAAAAGCAAATTTAAATTGTCAAACATATGATAGATATGTCAGAATAATATTGATGGCACCTTACATGTTTTCCTACTGTAGATTTTTAAACTTCTGTTCATGTGAAAGTCAAATTTTAGTATATAAAAGATACAGGACATAGCTTCTGATATTGCTCTGTATCTTACTAATTTCTGGGCAAATGATAGCTATCTAATTTTGTCCACTTTATTGATTTCCGATGGGAACATTATCTTTTCCGAAGGCATCAGAAAAAGTTGTAGTTCAGTTTCAAAATGACTCTGATTTCAAATAGTTCCTTACTCTTGCCTTCCTTTCAATAAAATAGTAATCGTGCTTCAGAATGTAACGGCCAGATTTGTAGTGGCTTTATCGAAGTTTTACCTATGTCCAGAGACATCTGAAAGTGGAGAATGATTTTTTTTAAAAATTGATTCTGCTTACAAGCAGCTTATTGAAAGCTTTTGGGAAAAGAAAGAAATCTTGTTTACTTTTTTCTGGCTTTTAGTTATGTGCAAACTAATTGCCCCTAATGTGAATATTAATGATATGATCTCTCACTATTTTGTAATATTYGGTTTGCCTGATGGAATTATGATTGTGTGTGATTTAACAGTAGAGTTATTTAAATACTCAGAGTTGCCAGAAGCTTATAAAGCTGTTAGATAGACGTTGCTGTGTGATTTTCATAAGGTCGCTGGTTTTGTGTAGGAAATGGCCTTTCCTGCACCTAATAACTACTTTTTGCAACCACGCTGCTTGTAACGTATTGCAGCTTACCGGAGTTTTCTTCTCTGCTGTAGCATTCCTTTTATGAGAGAATATTTCACTGTATTGAATGTGTGGGAATATAAAATGGGTGAGGATGATGGTTCTTCTCACCAAGCTAAGAGCAGTGAAAAATACCCGAGACAAAATGGATTCTCTGCTCTTCAGATGGAGGAGAATAGCTCATGTTGTTATTGAATACGCTTTGCTTTTATTTAAAGCACTGACTTAATACATCAAAACTTTCCTTATTAGTAGAAACATTATAATGATTATGATCAAAATGTTACAAATACATAATAAACATTTTAAATATTTTTATTTATGACTCATTTATACAGACAGTGATGAAAAATACAGATTTTTGGAAATGACAGCACCAAACTGCATATAAAAATTGAAAATGGAAGGTCAGAGTACAATTAATACTTTAATAACTAATGTTTTACTATGATTTATATATGTGTTATGAAACAATCAAATGCTACTTTGGTAAAATTTACTCCAAGGTTATAAATACTTTAAGCCAAGTGGCTTTCAACAAAATTTAATTATTTTAAGATGATGAGTGCTTAGTCAAGCTTCTTGGTGGAGTTACATGCACGCCGGCGAGGACAGCCGATCCCTATGCTCCCTTTGGAAAGCGAATAGAGCATTTTCAGCACGCAGTTCGCAAGCCTTTGGTGAGAAAAGCAAAGTTTAATGCTAATAGAAAATAGGTTAATGTATGCCTGTATATGCCAAAAGTGAAACTTACTGCTGCTTTACTTGCTGTTGGGTATTCAGTAACTTTTAAGTGTTTATTTCTCTGTTATGTCACTTTGTTAGGGACAGAAGGTGGCTGACAATAGCAGCTTCAGTGTTTGCAGTCACATAGGTGGAATTAGTTTATCTCTGGTTTAACGTAGCCTCGTTATAAAGTAACAGTTCACGCTCAAGTCAGTGTTTTCTGCAGCAAAGAAGTTGCAGCGAGACCTAATAAAAATCTATAGCTGTATGGAAGTAATTATTAAAACATCATCTATCACTAGCTTTAGTCAGAATATTTGAAGCACTCTGATTTAGGCAGTGCTGTTTGGCATTTCCAGCTGAGATAAGGTATGGAACATTTTTGGTAAATACCCATAAACTGCACTATGAATTATTCTTTTATTTGCTTACAAGGTAAAATAGTTCAAATGCTCATTTATAAATTTTTTGGGACATGCTTTCTGGGGAAATGGGCTTAGCGGCCGTGGCAGCCGGGGAGTTGGGTAGACGTCGCCTTTGCAGYGGAACGGCGTTGCGGCCAGGTGTGCCGTAGCAAGGAGGGACGCTGCTGCAGAGCGGCGTGAGCATCCCTAARTGCTAATGAGCACGCAGGAGTCTATACTAATGCCTCGTGGATGCTGAACAAATTCAGACGTTAAGCTTTTTAGGAAGAATGAATGATGGCTAATGATTATTTAATGACAGGTCTCTGGACTGAAAGGCACTTAGCACTCAGAGTGTTCTGCAAAGCCTATTTCTCAGCGCTTCCGACAGGTTTATTTGGTCTCACCTTGAGTGGAGCAGAGCGGTATTGATTTCATTGGTGTGGGCTTAAGCACACTATTGGCTTAGGATAGCACCACCTATGCAGAAGAAAATCAGTGCCTTAACCCTTCGGGCTGCACATAGCTGCTCTTTAGTATTTTGATTACAGGCAGACAGATTGCTGACAGATTTTATCTTGAATACTGCCTTTGCTGATTAGCAAATACCTTGCAGTTTTTCAGTAACGTATATTTTGTAACACGCCGTATGGATAAACCAGGGTGATTTACATGTGGGTCTGATTTCTTAGGGTATCTGATCAGACTCGGTTGATGGGGTCAGAACTCTATTTTGAGATACAACCTCTTAAATGAAAGATTTAATGAAGATGAATTTTCTGTTCAATTTTTGGAAGTATTTTGGTGGCTGCAAAAGTCTTTTCTAAAAATATTATTCTGTAATGATATGGTGTTATTCACCAGGGCAGTTTTTAAYGCTCTCCTCTGTAAGCTGCTGCCACTGATTGCCTGCCCAGAGCTGTGTTACTGGCATCGCAGAGGGGATGCACTATTAAAAAGCAAAGCAGAAAATGTCCTGCTTTTCATAATGCAAGCTATTTTGATGTACTGATATTAAGTTATTAAGCTAGTCCATCGTAGATTACCTATGAAACATTTCCTTTTATTAAAAAAATAAAGTTTAAAGACTTCCAGTTTTTACAGTAGTAACAATGCTCCATTATTTCAAATACTTTCCTGGGGACACTAAAAGAATATAACAAGGCGAGTATTATTAAATGAATCAAAAAAGCGTGCCGCTAGGGAGCAGGCCCGGAGAGGGGGGCTTCTGTTTTGATTCCAGCGCGATTGTCTCACTCATCCTTACCTGAATTTATGTTCAAGCGGTGTTGCCAAGTGCTCTTTTGTTATCTAAATATGTACGTATCTCTCTCTAAAATGGGCATACCTTGTCACTGAGAATAGTAGAAACGTACAGGAAATTTTCATAAACTTACTGGTTTATTCCTACGTGGCCGCCTTCCCTGTCTAATAGTTTGGTAGCAGATACCTTTATCAAACACAGCAAAAGATTCATTTAAAAATACTAATYGTTGCTACACTGAAGTGCCTGCACTTGTTTCCTTGAGCAAATTTAAATTAAACAGTGTGCATTTCAACTCAATATAAATAATGCTGCAGAGTATCTTTTTTTGATCTTTTGTAGTTCATGTCCCAAATATTCGAATGATAAAAAGGTTGATTACAAAATGAGTTACCTAGTCATGAAATCATGTTCAGTTCTACATCTCGTGAACTTCCCAGGTCAGCCCAACTTAGAAGTGCTGTGAAAGCAACAAAATGAAAATGCTAAAAATGCTCARTAAGGGTAGAAAATAAATATTGGGTTTCAGAGAGAGCAATCACAACTAGCCTCTCCTCTGCCTTGCCACTGAATTGCCAGATTTCCACGTTGCACTGAACTGACTTGTGTATCGACTGTCATGATGGCAGTCAAGCTCGAAACTGATTTTTAAAATATGAGAGAGAGRAAAAGATAATTAGTTTTGCAAAATATGTGAGCACATCAGATATGTGATTCTCCGTTTTGTCTTACACTCATATAAATCTCATAAATACATTAAAGACTGCGATTGCTCCAGATTGAAAGAGATAAAGATCACCACTTCTGCAATGCAGAAATTCTCCATCTTTGCAGATTTTTTTACCCCTCCATGAACAAAAGACTGAAAAAAGAAATAAATTGGTCCAAGGGAAAATTTTTKTATATATATTTGCTCTTTTCTTCTAAGTGGTAGGGGAATTGGTGCATAATTTAAATCTTAGTAAGCTCGCTTTAGCTTCGTCACGTGCTGGTCAGCACCAGATGATATATTCCACCCGGCTGACTGCCCTTGCACAATTTTTCTAGTGTACAGTATTTCATCAGAAGAGGCCGTTCTGTGTTATTAGGCGTTATCTTTTAGCATAAGCATTTCGAGTTCCTCTAGGGAGCGAGGAAGTAAGGAGACGTGGTGTGGAAGCGTCCTGTCGTGGGCACGGCGGAGGGGGCAGCGAGGCGGTAGCCCGACGTACAGCTTCTTTCTCCTCTTCTTGGACCAAATGTTGTCACGTATGTTGCACTTAGGCCCTAATACTAAGAACAAATAATACGTAAGAATCGGTTTGCATGGCCAGGCAGTGTATTTAGTAAAAAAAGGCTTTTTTTTGTGAATGAACAGGGTGGGTTTGGGCGGAGGAAGGGGTTAGAAAATTAAATACCTTCCTGTCACAGCAATGTATTTAATGCAAACTAACCCAAACTTCAGGGAGATGCTATGTAGTCACTTAATATTTTTTTTTTTTTTTTTTAGCAATATGTAAGAGTAAGCTTTAAAGAACTCAGTCACATTAGCTGTATCAAAKCACCTTTCAGTGTTGCACACATGTGCACTCACATGCAGCCAGGGTGTTTGGACCAGTAGGATCATAATGCACATCTGTAATTTTTTTGTCTATTTCAAGATAACCCTCCACCCTTTTCAGATGTTAATATGGTGACTTTATGGAGGACTTGTCCCTGCTTAGCCAGTGGAGGGAGCTATTTATATAGGAATAGTTAGTCTTGCAAGCACTCAAAATATTTAAAATAATGGGAGTCTAGTAATGAGTAACAACAGTTTTCATAAGGTTAGATAAAATGGATAATTTTCTCAGTCTTCCTACATTTTCCATGTTATCACTTTGTTATTATTTCTTTATAATATTTCTCAGTTCTGRTTTTATTATAAATATTACTGCTTTGTAAGCTTCCAGAAGCACTGAAATTGTTAACATTATTCTTCTGTGTATGATTTTAAAAACTAGAAGTCTAGGAAAAGCAGTCGTGTGGCTTTGTATTTTAAGAATCCTGAACAATTAAAGCTGAGGAAAATAAGTATCTTTTCTAGGTACACATATCATGCATTTTAACGTGTATGATACATTTTTACATATATGATGCATGTTTAAATTTTTTGCAATATCTTTTTTAGGTCACTAGGAGAGCATTATGTAATTTTTTTAAGAAAATAGTGTTATTTAAAGAAACAATTACTTAAGAAATATTTAAAATTACTGACATGAAAATATCATGCAGTTGCATGATTTATTTTGTGCCCATGTGAGTATAAACAAAGTCACATTTCCCCCCTCATAGCTATTACCTGCTCTTTCATAATTTTCCATGTCTTGCAAAAAAGCTCTTACRGTTTCAAATCTAAACAGTTGCAGTGGTTGTTGCTAGTAATGTAACATCTGCAAGTACCACATTTTGGTATATGTTTGTCTCTGGCATCTGGTGCAAGGACTCTGAAGACTTTCTGAATTTGGCTAGCTATACTTTTTCAGCTGGATTGGAAAAAAAAAATTGAGATGGAGAGAAATCCTCCCCCAGCCCCGGCTCACTTGCAACCCCCTCCCATTATAAATAAGCAAAAGAAATGCAGAGATAAGCGCCTAGCAAACGGGAAGGAAAAGCTTCCGTGCTCTCCATGGAGTGCATTTTGCAAGTTCTCATCTATAGATAGTGACTTCTGACTCTGAACTGCTATATTCACTGCTGTGAAACTTAAACTGTGGTGAAAATCAGGAGGACTTGCTGGTTTGGGATTTCTTTGCATCCTGAAAGTACCAAATTCAGATACAAGGTCTGGCTTCTCTTCCTGATTTGATGCAAAGTGTATTTGTGGCCTTGGGCAAATAATGCTATTCATTTAGGTCCTTGTATTTCTGCCCACTAAGGTGAAAGTCATATTTTTTTCACCCCATCTTTGCGGCGTGCCTGGCCGTGTGCACCTGTACTACGTCCATTCGGGTCAGACTGCTCTCTCCAGTATTAGAGCGTATGGCGTGGAAACGGGGCTGTAGCAAGATCTTTTTGAGGTTTTTCACTTTAATGGATTTTATGCACACTAGATGTTGTGACGAAACCTCAATGGTTACCTTTGCATTTGAATTATTTGACGTAATTACAACTTTGTAGTTAATTGTCGTTCATTGTAGTTCATGACGCTTTGAGTCAGTGGCTTTCCGTAACTCCAGCACTACGATGGAGCACATCTGGGAAGCTTTTCTGCTGGCCTCAGACGGCAAGAGGCAGCCCATCTGTGGTCACAACCTGCTAAGGTAGCAGCCTACGTTCTGGTGGTATATTCTGGTAGTAATAAATTGGTCTAGCACCTACTTCTGTAAGGTTTTAATACCTAATACGATAACAGAGTACCATCAATATGTGCCTAATAGCAGATATAAAGTATCTGGTAGTAGTCCATCTCTCATAAAACCGCCTTCAGCCTTAATTCAAATCCATTGATTCCTATTCCAGTTAAACCTGAAGAACTTAATTTGTCTTTTAATCCTTTTATTGTAAGCTAGGATAAAATTAATTTTACCCAAGAACTGTGCAAAGCCAATTAACATGATCTTTAGTGTTATTTAGTAAAGTGCTTCAAACTGTTAAATTTATCCTGACCTCATGGCTGCACTCTCTGCCTGCTTTTTAAATGAAGCAATCAATACCTGACAGCCTTTTAAACAATCTGAACTTCTGAAATATTTTACCTCTATTTTAAGCGGTTTATAAATATGCTTAGTCACTTTGTGAGACCTCCAGAGCAGTTTCCTCCACGCYGTTGTTTATGTTCAATTTTCAGCAAATCTTATATTTGGAAAGATTGTAATACGCTGGTTTTCTCAAAAAAAGGAAGAAAACCCAGCTAATTGAATCCCTGGAAGTGACAGGTTTCTGTGTTGTCGTGCAGCACAGGAAGTATGTTATTTTTACAAGTAAAAACGTAGAAGGTTTTTGTCCTTTCGCCACCGTGGCTCCTGTTTTCCACACAGGGCTATTTGGGGTTATTAATTTTCTCCCCGTGATAGGGTGATCAACCGTCCTGTCAGGAAAATGGATCTCCGTGTCACCCTTTAGCATGATTAAACGGAGGCGCGTYGCTGTGAGAAAATACCAGATTTTCCCGAGACAAATGCAGCTGCGGAGAGGACTGCTGCTGGAGGCATCCTTTCAGTCTGGACGCTCCGTACGGCGCTCGGTTCATTCGTAGGGAATCGCTAGGAKTAATTGTGTGTTTCTGCCGGTAATTCAAGGAAAGCAAAGGCAAAAATATTTCGATGCTGGTTCTCCCGTGTGGAGGCGTGCAGGGGGGCGTTTTGTCCCGGGGGCGGGCTGGTTGGGYGCATTTGTGCATTTTCTTGGTGTTTTCTGTTAATTACAGGCCAAGCGCCGCAGGGCGTGCTGCGAAGAGCGCTGATGTCTTCTGCGGGAACGCCGAGGGGTCGCGTTGGGCAGGGCTTTGTGGCACCTCGCAGCAGATACCTGCCCCTTCCTCGCCGCTAAGATGGGGACRGGGAGGTTCTGCTGGTCCGGGCATGTAGCCCAAGGGCTCCCAAACGTCCCTCCTTCCCGCGGGGACGCTGCCGTGGCGGGGGGAGGCGGGGGGCCGCGGTCAGCGCCCGGCCCATCGATCGGCCGCCGCGGGCCGGCTCCCGCAGCTGCTTCGCCGCCTCCCCTCCGGCCCGCGGCGGGGCGGAAATCCATAACCGGAGCYGTGCTCACCCAGGCAGCGGGAGAAACCAAATTAAACGGTGTGAAACAATCTCGGAGCAGGAGCTGGCACCAATTCGTCTCGATCGGGGGCTCGGCGGAGGGAAGGAGAGGACCCAGAACGCCCAGATTTCGCTCTGTCCGTTACAGTCCGTTTCCATCCCTCTTCCTGGGAAGGCAGCTGCTATTGACTTTTTTTCCTTTTTTTCCCTCTCCTACCATTGTTAAGCTTTTAGGGGTTTTTCCCCCCTTTTTGGCTGGCACGTCGCGGCTGCAGCTACAGCACTGTTGCCTGCGCCGGGATAGTTTTCTACCACATATTCTAAAATGCGGTTAATTTTTGTGGGTGTAACATCTCATTTTCCATCACGCGGTGTGCCCATCGCTAGCAGGAGCCTGYGAATTCACCCGCTGTTAATCCCGGGCTTGATAAGTCTCCTTTAATGCCAGTGGTGCCGTCCGACTTCCCCACAAAGCCGGAGCAGCAGCGTGCTGCGAGCAGGATTAAGACTTTGTTATTTTGGCCAAATATGTGGTAGTGCATTTGCTAGTGCACTGTAAATTAGTGTTATAAATAAAAGGGAACGGTAGTTGTCGGAGTAAATGAATACCCTATTTTCATTCCAGTAAATTTCTTCTAAGATTTTTGTCTCTTTACTCCAAAAAAGCATCATCTGCTTAGTGAAATTAAGAATCCCTGGACTGTATTAGACTAATGATTTAAAACTAATAGTTTTATTTAACATTCATAATACACTGAGGTTTTCTAAAATATCATATGTAACACAGTGTATAAAAATACTAACTCAGTTTAATGGCAAATACTGTTAAAATTAATAAAAATTGGAATATGATGACAGTCACTAAAACAAAAGCATGCTCTTATGTAATACAAATATATTATTTAAAATATTCATCTTGTAAAAAAAAAAAAAAACTGATTACTGCTTTGGCTTAACTTGTTACTCAGATTTAAAATAGGCAAGAAGCGAACCATAAATCACCTTTCAGAAAAAGTTGATTAAATACAGAATTCCATGGATTTTATTCCAAATGAAGAAGTAAAACCGTACGAAGTTGGAACAGTTTTCTGATGGTTTATTTTCCTGGAACATCTTGACGGTTTTTGATGGGTGGGTGTCACTGACGGCAGACGTTACAGTGGGTGGTATTTCGACTTGGGTCATGCATTGTAGGTGTGGAGAAGTGGAGTGGAATCAGATGAAGCGACTGAAAATCCTGGTGAAAATCTCTGGCAGGGAACGGTGCTTAAGACATGTTCTAAGTTAAACAGAATCCGCTGTTTCTCTCTTCTCAGGAAAGGACAATTTTGTTTGGAGTATTAATGAAAAACCCTGCTCTTCATATTTCTTATTTTTCATTTTAGGTTGTCTGTCCGGTCTCCCACAAATGAAAAAAATATCTACGTCGTATGAGGAGAGAAGGAAGCAAGCTACCGCCATTGTCTTGCTTGGAGTGATCGGAGCAGAATTTGGAGCTGAAATTGAGCCTCCAAAACTCCTGACTCGGCCACGCAGTTCTAGTCAAATTCCCGAGGGATTTGGTTTAACTAGTGGTGGATCAAATTATTCCTTGGCAAGGCATACATGTAAGTATCCTGGCTACTGTTTTCCCTTGTTTCATTTTAATTATGTTATAGCTTTATCTTTTACTTATGTTTCGGTACGAACCTGTTCATTAGTAATTTCCTTTCATAGAACAAAATCAAGAGAAAAAATTTTGAACATACAGATAAGCAACACCGCGATAAGAAGCTGCCAAGAAATTAGCACTGATTCAGATAGCTGAGCAGAACTGAGTCTGGGACTAGATAGTGAGATTTGCAGTGGTGCTGCTGAGGGAGGTWCCTGCCTCTGGAACACAACCATTAAAATATTTACTGTCACGGTCAAGCACTTCTTGCTGAAATACTAACATCATTTATTCTCCTTCCTGTTACACTTAAAATGCTTGTATCTAAGACTGCATTTATGTAACTATTCTTTTTTTTTCCCTCCTGAAAACATTCTTTGGGTTAGTAGAAAGAGGGAGAACACCTTAACCTTAGTCCTGCCTCTTCCATTGATTAATCTTCATCGTATGAGAGCTCTTGTTCTTAATGGAGGTATTCCTCTGTGACTGAAGCACTGGCAAGTATGTTCACCCGGCGTACTTTTGGCAATATTGGTCAGTAGGCTGCACAAAAGCATACGTGGCTATGCAAAAAAACCGTGCAAGATGCCTAATGTGAAAAACAGAGACAAATATAATGGAAAAATGGTGGGGTTCATGATGTACTGTGTAATAGAACTTTACATTCAGGTAACATATCCAGAATTAGTAAAGATGTAATTATTTCTAGTATGGACAGTAATTGTGATCTTAAGAGGGTTATGTATTTATGCCTTAGATTGACTAGTTGATGTTAATATTGCAAATCTAATAGGAGCAAAGGCAGCCACAGTGCACTGTGGTCCTACAACTGTTTTGGACATGTTCCTGAGCAGGCTGATACTCATTTTTTTTACGTGGAGTCTGGTGAAAGTCCCCTTTGTCACCTCTATAAAATGACTCTGAAGTCCTACAGACTCATTGCCAGTATTGCTTGAAAAAATGTCAACTATCTTTAAAAATGATTAACAATAGATAGTTATTAGATAAYTTCATAGCAATGGATTTCTCATCCTGTACTAGTTTAGTCTCTACCAGATGCCCAAATGCTTTTGAGGAAAAGTGAAAAATAATTGAAAACCAGTGTACTGTCTYGGCTTAGACCTATTACAAGAGGAGGGCAGGTAGTAATGGCAAGAGAAGGTGAAAATGCTATTGCTAAGCTTGCCAGTACTTCAGCCGTTCTAGCGGTTACACTTCAGGCTGCAGCCAAGCAAAGAAACTGTCCTTCCATTTGGGATCCTGGTTATAATGGGCTGTCGGTTATCATCTCCAAACTGCACTGTTACAGTGCAGCAACCTAAAAATTGTTTTGGACAAGCACTAATTGTCGCATAGTCCAGTGTTCTGTGTATTTGGCAAAAGAAATCTTGACGGTCTCGTCTATCGTAGCATGACCGAGGACATATTTTGTATTATTTTCATTTCTTATGTTTCTGCTTGTTTTTATTCCAGAGAATATTGTTACTATAAGTGACAATATTCACTGGAATATCAGGTTACAGAGTTCTGTTCAGAAAAGGTACAAAACTCATTCTAATTTCTTTCCTAGTCCTTTTTATCCTCCAGTTTGTTTTTCCAATGAAATGTGCAGATAATCAGTTTCATAATGATAGATTTTTTATTTTTGTTTTAATGAAATGCAGGAATAATGCTGCCCTTTTAATTACATGGTAATATAATACCATATGAATAATAATAAATAAACATAGTTTTATTACTGTACTAATACGTTAAACATGCTTTAGACCGTTCCCTTCAGTCGAGGCCTGCTGGCATGGAATGGTTTGCATCTACGCTGTTAAATTCACTTAGCCTCCAAAACACGGTGGTGATGTGTGAGCTGCCCATACCAGCCCCGAACGATGCCCAGGAATCGCACGGGGGAGTGTTAGTGGGCACAGAGCAGCCCTGTGCTAGCAAGCGTTGTAGCAAACCTTGGAGCATCRCGCTCAGGAGCTCACGGGTGTTACACAGCACTGCTTCAGCCACTGGAATAGGCGTAACCGCGATATTCCACAAAATGGGAAAGGCACCACACCGATTTTCGAAAGGCAAAGGAAAGGCCAGTTCAAAGAGCACAAACACTTGGCAAGGTACACAAATCCGAAAAATGTGCGGTGGGGAAGGGTAGGGTTATCTGTGCAGCAGTTCAGGAAGCAAGTTGTATTTCTGAGAAACCTGGAGAAAAATCTGTCCTTTTTTTTCGTTTTTTTCTTTTTTTTTCCCCCAACTGACATCTTCATACACTTCATTTGTAGATCCATTCCTGTGCTTTAGGAAATAAGATTACTCTGTCAGCCCTTTGCAGAACTGAAATTTTAAAGTCTTGCAGTTCCCTGCTTCCTTCTCTCCTTTAATGATTTTTTGCAAATATAGGGTACTCTGCTTTGAATAGTTATGTGTTTTATTTCTTTTTTACTGGTCATGGCATCGGGAGGTTACTTTTTTTCCTCTATTTTTTTGTAGTGCATTCTGCATAGTTGCTCAATTCAAGTTAGTAAGTTATTTCTCTCTTCAAACAGCATCTGTTGCTCAAAGGAGAGAGAACAGTGGAGGAGAACGGACTTTCCCGTATCGGCATGAGCCRGCACAGCGAGTGTTTTACTTGGGTTGGACAAAATGGATTCTTCCCTGCTTTTTCCGTTACRGTGTGAGGCTGAGTCAGACTTCTTTTCAGAGTTGTATTTGGGCACAGGGTCAAAGCAGGCTTAATTTGTCTGTAGAGTTTCCTAAAATAAGAGGATGCTGACATCTCTGTTAGACTCTGAACAGCGTAGGGTGCCCTGTGTGCCGCTGGGAAGCTGTGCTGGTGATGCAGAGATCATYGTCGTGCTCTCCGCGCCGGTCAGCCTCCTCTGTGCTTCGGTTCCAAGGGCTACTGAGTGCTGAAACCGCCTGATCCACTCTGGARAAGACACCAGGTCATTTCAGCCAAGAATGCCTTGTCTTCAGCGTTCCCACGCTTTATACAGGTCTGATTTGAGCTAGTTGGTGGTGTCACCTGCTGTTAGAAGCAGTGTCTTTGTTTATCTATTTGCATGTTATTTTTGTTATTTTGAGGCTTAGCAGAGTTATAAGCTCCAACCTAGAGCCCTTATTAATCATAATCTTAGAAACACTGCACAACTGTCTGGCTGACTGATAGGTTGAATTTCAGTCTTTAATGTGGAAGAAGCTTGACACACTAAAATATTGAAAATTTGATCAAAGACCATAAAGTAATATTTGAAATGGACCAAGGGCCAGAGGAAGAGCAGAGCAGTTTTGCCCGTGCCGGTTTGGGTTGCAGAAGGCAGGTGCTTTATTGTTTGCTAGTGATAGCCTCTTCTCTGTCTTCCCGTTCAAGGGAACTGAAGTAAACCAGGCTGGAAGTGACGTGAATGGATCACTCCTACGAGAAATCTTCAAAAGAGGGGCCATTGCAACCCCAAGAAATAAAGACTAGCTGGAGAAAAGCAAACAGGAGATGCTGGGTTATATTTGTGGTTGATGATGGTATTAGCAATACTCTCATCTGTGTTTGTGTCAAGGGATGAAGAAGGATCTTCATCACCATATTTTACCTGTGACCCTTGCAATAAGAGTGTTCGTTAAGGTCAGTATTGCCGTCTTTCTGGTGTGATCTACGCCGAAGTCAAAGTACAATGTTCTTAGAGGTGAGTGGTTAGTGTTTTCTCAGATGTTTTGCTCAAGTGGAGGAAGTTGAGCTGGAAAATTTGATCATCATAACAATGTTCATTTCTTCAGTTTTGGGTATGTTTGTGTATTTTAAGAAACTTGGCAAGCCTGAAAGAGGAAGTCAGAAATTTCATTAGTGGGAGGTGATTTGAGGGAGTGGAGGCTGGGGGCAGGGAGCACTAACGAGCTCAGGGTAGGGCACCATCGAGCTGTGCGTGTGTGGTGATCGTGATAGTGCTTGTCTTTAATTTAAGAAAGGAGAGGTAGGGCAGGTGAGTTGGATTGGGTAATGATTCATTTTTGTCAGCAAGAGGACTCTGCATCCTGTCAGCCAAACGTGTGTGAAGCTATCCRTAGGTACACTGACAGTAAACAAAATAACTGAACTCCACTTTTTTTCTAGCATGCCATTCTTACAGAACTCCTCTTAAGGATTTAAGATGTATTAAATGTCTTTGGATTTGTGTTTGGCTAGGCCTGAAGCATTTTTAAGCAATGCTTTTTGAGGTGGGGAAGATTGAGATAGTCTTTGGAAACGTCTGCAGGATGAACTCATCTTCCACTTGGATTAATTCACTTGTAAACTTGGCCATGTCTATGCAGCAATGTGTCGGTAGCTGTGACAGGCGCTCGTTCTGCCAGAGCTATGGCGTTACAAACAGCTTCATTCCGTGGCACTTTCATCGTAAGCATCTAAACCTCCACAGCAGGGGTGGGCTTTTTGGATAGTCATGAAACTGAAGGGTATCAGCATAATGCCAAAGACTGATATTTGCTTTTGGAGGTCTCTTCTGTAGTCCTGGTGTAATCATGACTCCTTGGATCACCTATGCCCAGGTTGTGCAACAGCAAGGCCCTTCCCAAAGGGAGAGAGAGACTCACTGGAAAAGGAAATAATCGCTTACCAGAAGACACTGTTTTGAGGATGTTTTTTCTGTGTATATCATACTTAGAAGTCCATTCTAATCTTTACTCCACATGTGTAACACTGCGGTAGGAATTGCTTTGAAAACTGAACAGTTCGTCAGAAATTGAACAATTCTTTGAATGTGCAAAAGTAATGTTATTAGTATGCACTAGGACTTAGGTTACGTCGTTATGTCTTATTATGACTTACAGGCACCATTCTAAAATACATATGGGTTATTGCTCTGTCTTTCAATGACAGAAAATATTTCTTGGCCCTTAGAGAGATGAGCAGTTGATAAGGTGTAGTCCACTTTCTGAAAGCTGGCTCTAGGACATAAATGATGCTACGAAGCAACAGAAGCTTAGGTAAAGAAATTATTGGTTCTCCTCCATTTCAGGTTGTATTTCTTTTTATTTCTYGGTGCTATAGCATGCCATAAATACTGATGGAAGCCTGGTGCTGTATGGCTATCTTCGAACAGAAGAGGCCTGCCTGCCTTTTAACCATCCACGACATACAGCTTCGGTTCCCTGGGCAAGCTGCTAAGGTGTGCCTAGGTTGGAGAGCTGCTGTRGCAGGTTTCCTTTGCCCATCTATGTGACAGCATTTCCAGAAACAGTGTTTCTGATGATTCTTTCATCCCCTCTACTGTGACTTATTCAGACRTGATGCCTTTTTAATCTATGTATTTTCTTATCATGCACTGAAATTATATGCTGCAAGTTACACAAAGTAAAGAGAAAAATGGCATGTAGTGAAAGCACACAACATTTTCTCTCTAATTCGAAATAAGTTACCAAAATAATGTTAACAGCATAAATAAATAAATTATAATTTAGGTTTTTAGCTATATAATTTGTACACATTGTGATTTACTGTATTAAGAAAATAATTGTGATAATGTCTTTTGGAAAAGATGAAATTCTCCAGAAATTCGCACTGTGACCTTGCCTGACATCTCGCATTAATCTCTGTTGACCTTACAAATAGTTCATGAGATATTTAATTATAAAATGCCACCCAAAGAATTTCTCATTACAGATGCACCACACCACACTTAAACTGCAGCTAATGCTGTGTTTATAAAGTTAATGGGCTGATAAATCTGAACGACCGTTCTGTCCTGAATATGAAAATACTTGATTCCATTGTTAATGCAGTATATTTTTCAAAGCATCTGCCAGCAATATAGTTATTAATGATAAGCGTTTTGCCCTTTAACTCAGTCAGTGTCATATGCGACGACATGTGCGAGGCATCGAGTTACTTGCATTGTTTTTGCAGGCTGCGTGCGCGTGCTCCCTTCCAGCGCGAGGTCTGGGGTCCGTGTTGCCTGCTGCGCGGCAGCCGCGCCGGTTTTTGGGGGGGTTGGTCTGGGTGAGCTAGCCAGCCGTGAGGTTCCTAACTCTCACCAAACTATTTTCATTTTTTAATTATCATTTCCCAAATTCGTAGCAGCTGACCTTCTGCCTGTTAGCCGCAGGCCAGGAGGAGAAGCAAGTGAAAACTCTGGACAGAAATAGAAATATATCTGCCTGCATAATTWTCTGGGGTCATACTGCTGCCATCACGATGGCTTTTCCAGTACGGGGCCACATTTGTAAACTTTCTGCACCTTTCAGCAGAAGCCTTTACGCCATTTCGCTATGTCTCTGGGAACTTTCAGCCAAAACAATTACATCATTAGCTTGGGATGAAGAAAATAAGATTTATTTTTCAAAGCAAATACAATTTTAATAACATTGGAAATTCAGCACATCAGTGTTTGAAGCAGGGATTTGATGTTAAGGAAATAGCTGTTGTGTCAGAGGTGTGCCTTTTCTGTCCTCTTCCAGGAGATCTGCCAAATTTGGCAAAATTCATAAAGCTGTAGCAACTAGGTTAGAAGGGGCCTCACAAGATCCATCTAGTTCATTTCCCTGCCCCAGTTTTTGCGCTGATCTTAAACTCTCAAATGATGGGGACTCCGTAATCTTCCTAGGAAGTCTATTCCAGCTCTTTGCTCTYCTTGTTGTTTGAAGGTTTTTCCTGAGTTAGCTCCTCCAGTCTGTCTTGATGCCAAGTGCAGAACTATATCAACCCAATGAGAAGCAGTTCARTGAAAACATTTTATTCACCCTGAAGATGTGGTTCTGTACTTTCCTAAAACTCTTCAAGAGGARCTTTGAAATGAATAAGCATTTTTTCAACAGGCTTTCTGTATTTGAGGTGTTTTTTGCAAACACATATGATTGTTTTCACAGCATTCACCTAAGCAGAGTGGATGTTTGTTTCCCACGGAGAAATAGATACAAGAATGATTGGAGTTAATTTTGGTTCTGAATATAAAATCCTTTAGAGAGGTATTACAAAATTTTAAAGTAGTTAATTCATTCATACCCCAAATCATAGAATAATTTTCTTTTGCTGTATGAGAATTTCAGTCCCAGAGCAATTCTTTCCTGTACGAGGAGTATGTTAGAAATCCTGTACAGACACATTTTTCCATGTTCATAAGTTTACTGRTACGAATTTTGGAAAGATTCGCTGTTAGATTTGAACGTTAGGGCTTTGGCATCCTACTGCAGGTTGTGGAGAAGAGTGTTCGGTTGTAACCAAGGATCAGGCTGTGCGTACCCCAATGCTTCATCTTTTCTAGCTTTATCCCCTCCAGCCCGTCCTCCTCCGTGCTGACCTCATGCCCCTCAAGTGTCYGCGCTCCACTTGTGCAGGTGGGGATGARGAGGAGAAATGCTYGRAGTGCARACAAGCGTTYRGTGCCCGGGACCGGGCTGAAGCAGCCGCGGGAGCCCGCTGCAGAGAGCCCCGGGTTGTCCGTAGCCCCGAGGCGGAGGCCAGCTACGTTCTCTCTGCTCATCACTTATTTGCTGCCTCGTTATTGAACGAGATTTTTTCAGCTTTACATTTTTTTTTCCAGTGAATCTCCAGCACATTCAATTTTCAATGGCTTTCAACATCTTCCCTTGTGCATATTTTATGTGGGTAACCCAAGATATGTCCCTGGTGTTACAGCCTCATCTCCCGTCCCACTCTCCATCTCCCTTTCCAAAATGCGAGTTACTGGAGCTTTCTAACAGCGCAGCTGTTAGTTTCCAGTCCCTCCTCAAACTAWGTGGGTTTTTGCTTATCGATGCGAGTAATGCATATTTTTATATTGATCTTACAGAGATAGCAAAACTGTTATTTCTGAAAGGATCCAAAATTACAACCTAAAATACCAGATTCCTAAATACTTTGGCAAATTTTTAAGCAATTGAAAATACTGCTTTAGAGTAAATGTTAAAGGCAAATATGGTGATGGTATCCTAGATAGGCATAGCTGAACTGAACRCTAAAAGAGAGAGAGAGAGATAATATAAAACTGATCTCTTGCTATCCTAGTGACATTTTTAATTCCATCAGAAGCAAACATGGGATTCAGTCTTAGCTATTGCATTCTCTGTTTTTCTCTTTTCTCCAGACAGTAATTAGTGGTACTACCACTTAGTCTTAAAATTGTCTAATATTTCTTTTTGTAAGATCATCTTTTCAGTTGTCTAAAGCTGTCAAGTATAAGTGTTGAACCTAAAAGTTGATTTTAGTTTTGTTTAACAGACTGAATTTGTTTGGAAAATGTCTTCTGAAAAGATTTCGTCATTTGCAAGAGTACAGGAAAAGATTCTGTTTTAATGTTAGCTTGAAAAAAATAAATTGTATAATAATGGCCATGGAAGTTTTATTATTCCATATTTTGGCGCAGGGATTTAAAGTTCGTGGGGAGTAAGGATATGTGTATCTTTCTGTGTTCCTGTGGTTCAGCTCCTGGCAGATTTATTTGTTGTTTAGACTGACCTGTTTGGCTGCTGCTTCTCCAAACCTTGGTCTGAACTGGGCACACGTGCTCTGAGGCGGAGGGGACGCTAAGGGTCTTTCTTACAGTTTTTCTTCTGAGCTCTTTTCATCAGTCACAACGCTGCATCAGCTGCGAGGAGGAGGAGGAGGAGGAGGGGGGCTTTCCTGTGCTGGTGGCACCTGCGTTACGCCAGGAAAGCCCCGTGGCTGTGGGAAGAGCTGCTCAGCTGGACCTCTGGGCAAAAAGGAAAGAGAGGAGTGCTGGAAACCAGCTAGTGGGGAGGAGATGCAGACAAGGGGAAGGAGGAGGTGAGAAGCAGATGGGGCAGGAATGGCTGGGGGAGAAGGTGGGAGAGGGCTAGCAGGTTTGGTGAGGATCCTGGTGGGGTGGATGGTGTGAATGAGACCAACTGCTAGATGGAGCTGGGCAGAAGAGCTCAGATTTGAGGAAGACGGGGACCAAGATGTCTGCGTCCCACAGTTTCCACATTTAATTACCTAAGGCGCACTGCTCCTTGGATCTTAGCGCTGCCTTTGAAACCCACCATAAATCCCGTAGACTGGCTTGGCTGCATGAGGTGTGGCAGCTTCCCATAAGTCACTCCACTGTCTGCAGTGACAGAGGTCTTGCCTGAACTCCAGTTCTGATGATGCTGATTTTAGGTATTGGTTCAATTCCTCTTAAGGTTTTGACTAGGGTTTACTAGGGAGTTACCTGCATTTGAGTGTCGATGCATACAAAACTGCAATAAAAATAAGTTTTAGTCAAGATTGCAAGTTCTGCTGTTAAGGAAGAAACAATATAGTTAAGTTTGAATGTGCTGCTTGAATTCAGCTTGCTTGCAGGTATGCACTGAGTCAAGTCTTTAATTCTTATACGGGACTGTTATCGTTTGGAGTGCAGAATGGATTGCGGTCACTGAATGAACTATCCCACATTTTATTATCCTCAATTTGGGATTTTTGTTCTTTTGCATTATTTACTGCCTGATAATTCAGAGTTGACCACTCATTAATATCTTCTAAGTCTCATCATTGCAGGCTATGAATGCCTTTTATAGACAATATATTTATTTTCACAATATATCTAAAAGATGAAATTTATTGCTGCTGGAGTGGTGTTTGTGTATGTTAGAGAGAGGTTTACTTTTCAAGGTACACTTTGGCTGTGGTTCAGCAATCCATTTTTACATGTATTTATGCACAGAAAGAGTAAGTAGGCATAAGATTATGTAGAGTATGGAGTCAGATATTTCCCGTGCTTTGTTAAATTGAGGTTTCTGGCATTATAGATTTTTGCAGAGTGTATCAAGTGCTCTTCACCTGCAAATAAAAGGCAACGCAGTCTGAACCTGAGACTCTCGGTGAACGCAGGATTATTTGCTGTATCAACTCGCTGAAACCTTTTGTAATGTCTCTTGAAACATTAGTTCTTCTGTGTTGTCAAAATATTTTAATCGCCACTCAGGACAATCAGAAAYGGTGCTGGTGAGGAGAGGGTCGTTTCCGCTGGTGGTGTGCAGCTGTTGCACAGCCGATGCTTTGAACCAGCAGCAGCAATTAATGCAGAGGAGAGCRCTGGGGATCACCGCTTACACGCGCAGTGAGTCAGCTGAGCACCTGAACAGCAGCCTTTGGGGGCAGATTAAACGCAATGGCTCAGGAACTTCATTAAAAAAAACCACTAGCAACAACAACGTGATTAAAGCAAAGTACAGATTTTATTATTAATAATTAAGAGATTGCTAACAGTGCATGTCATTTTGTTGGCTTTATTTTTATATCAGGCAGAAAGATTTGCAGATTTGTATGGATCCCATGGTTTGTGTTATTGCTTTGGTTCTTGGGATGCTCTGAAATTCAGTGTACTAGTACACCTACAGTGTCCTTCCCCACCCAACCCCACCCTGAGCTGTTGTGGCAAGATCAGTGTCTCAAGCCGAATTTTGTCCTGGGAGGGGAATTGTGRTTTATTTAAAAAAAGATAAACAAAACTGTATCTAAGCCTTAGAGATAATATCTTGAAAAAATAGTCAATCTATATGTCAGAAAACAGTCAATCTTTGCATTGATATTATGCCCTAATTTGAATCTCTGTTTACTTGTTGGCTTTAGCAACAAAACCGAATCTGAAAACTAAATTCASCTCTTTCCCCAAATCCTGTAGCAGACTGAAATGATTTGAATGATGTGTCAGAACCTTCTTTTTTGCAAATTTAATATTTTGGTTATTGTAATGAGTTGGTACACAGTAAACTAAAAATCTCTTCTCTGTGTTTTGAATATAAAGGAGCCTAATAATGTAAGAGCTTAGTAACAAATCAGTGTCAGTCAGTTACAGTTTTTACCAGTCTCTAAGCTACATATTTTGCAGATAAGGAACAGAACAGTARAAGCACTGGGAAGGTAGTTCAGGTATTAGAAAAAGAGTATCATAGGAGAGAATCCATAAGGAAAAYAAGGAAAATAGTCACTTGCTAAGAAAAYAAAATTTATGTGATTTAGCTGTCAGTGTGAGAGCACCATCCCTAAAAACCTTCAAAAACACTACGGATGCCACCAAAGTTTTCTAGACAGGTAAAGGTCTCAAGGAGTTTCATTTTCTACCATTTTTGTGAAAGTGACCCTTTTAGGGCCAGRGTGAGACATGCTGGAAGCTGAAGGTGTAAAATTGATGGAAACCTTACAGCAGCTGTGGGGAGTGTAATTCCTGATTTAGGTTCTTGGGAATTGCCGAGACCTTCTAGCTTAAGGCCTCGTGTTTTTACATCCTGAGGGAAACCTATGTACAGGAAGCAGTTGTAGTTTCAGGTTTCCTCGGGCAGGTTTTCTCCTTTCTAACTTCAGGCAAGCAGGATGTACCGCAGTCAATCTGCATGTGCTCGTTTCCACATGTTTGCARGTATGTATGGTATCCTTAGAAGCAGCATGTGTGTGAAGATCATAGTGCAGTGCGAGGTGCTTCGCGGTGCCGAGATTAGCAGATTTGTCAGGGTCGATTGCTTTAGGGTGACACCACACCACAATTACGGAGAGTAAGTGCTCCATCACCTGCCTTCTCTTGTCCTCATTGGCTTCCAAAGGAATCGTCTTTATCAGGTTATATTGAAAAGAGTAGCTGGATTTTTAAGAGCAATTTCTGTGATATCAGTTTTTGCATTTGGGTGGGAAATTCAAAAAAATGTATACTCATTTTTTGCTTTATACTGCTTTTTGCTTCTTGTTTATTCTTAAGAAGCTTATGATAAAAGAAACAGGATTCAGTGTGCATATCTGAGGGGAAAGTACAGCTTCAGCTCCGGGGATGTGTGTCCAAGGGAACTGAAAACAGGGAGGCTTAACGGTTTGCTATGCTAGATACTTGCGTTATATTTTGCAGCTGTGGTTCGTAATTGCAAGCCATGTTTTCTGGCCACAGAGTATTGCAGTCTAGCACATTACCTGCGATTCATTCTTTCCTTCCTGACGCGGCCAGCGAAAGGCCCTCGCTATCGGAGCCTGATTACAATTTCCATTTCGCACAAATAACCAGCCAGTTGTGAAGCTGATGAAATGCACTGAGTGCCGCTGATGGCACAACAAGCAATAACAATTTTTAGTATAACAAGCCATGTGCAAAGTCTAGATTATTGCACCCTATTGGTCACATATGTGTCCTAACTGGGCTGTCCATAGTAAAGAGAGAGGATTTTTTCCAACAACAGAGACCAATTTTAGTTTTATTTTGCTGTGTTTTGTATGAGTGATACCTACTCTTAAATTATGATTACATTTAGAGGTCATATTTGARTGTTACAGAGGGCTTAGCAAAGAACAGTATATTTGAGGATTGTTTTACATTATTTACATGCAATGTTACTAATTTAGGATATCTATTTTCATATGCCAGATGGGAAAACCGAAGAGTCCCATATGCTTTTTGCTGTTCAGTGTCTGTATGTAAGGAAATAGTGCCCAAACATTGTCAGTCAATAGTTTGGATGTTTAAAAAGAACACTCAAAATATGGGTTTTTTTAGGAACTGTTGCTTAATATGCATGTCAGTAAATCAGCTTGTGCTTGCTTTCATCATGAGCGTGATGAAAAGAGACTCRGAAGCTAATTGAATTCTTCCCACAAATTAACGTTATTCCTTCATTAGGTGGCAGGAGAGAATTCAGAGTTCCACAGTGTCTTGCAGAAACGTATGATACGAGTAACCTCAAACCTAGGAARACACTTGGGAAATTAGATAATTAGGGTTGTTCATTTTAGGAAGGAGAAACATGGGAGATGATATACAAAAATAATCATCGTAATATTGTTTTAGAGAGAACCAGCGGGGGTTAAATTTACAGTATATAGGTTGATTAGTACTTTTTATTATAATTGTTGTGAAGCATTTGAAGTTTCTCTGAACTCTTTTAGTGTTTCTCTTAAGGTATTTTTTTCTTTTCTGTGCTGGGAGCTTTAGGGTTGCTTGGGAAGAAGGTAGGATTTGCCGTAGTGAGAAACCTCTGGAACTTCTTGAGGCGTTCCGTTTTTAGATAAATTGTTTCCGTGTTAGATTCCAACTTTTCTTCTTATGTGCTCTTTCCATATAGGCAGCCGAGTTGCCKTGTTGTGCAAATGGCAGCACTTACTGCTTACAGTAAAAACTGTTGCTGAAACCTACAGGTCCTTTGTTAATTTCTAATTTCTTTCATTTTGTGTTTTATAAGTATTTATATTCATCTTCACGAAAGTACAGGAGCACGTAATCAACTCAATGTGTACAACTTGAGTACCATCCTGGGGCTCCTCTCGGAGAGGATGGTCCRCACATGGTTGAAACTTGTGTGGAGAACAGCAGTAAAAAGGTATCAGATGGTTGTGCTGCCCTGAGAGTTCCTACCGGCCACGCGGTTTTCCGGCAGCCGGGAATAAATTACGTGTCATTGGGGATAAACACCGGCGTGTTTATACATCAGACCCTGGTGTGATGGAGAGTGTTAAAYTCTGATCACCTGCTCGTACTAGTCGTTGCACTGGCTTTACTTACTTCGTTGGGATTGTGCAAGTGTCTTCCACCGTTACGTAGGTCAAAAGTTATCCAAACGGCTTTAAAAAGATTATTTGTAATTATGTTTAACAGGAAAGATTTCCAAGAGTAACACGTTGTTTAGTCAGCACTGTGCAAAGAACAGCTGCTGCCTATAAAATGATCATTTTTACAGAAATACCATCATTTAGAAAAATTTACATAATTTGAAGTAAATAATAGATATATTTATGTGATAATTATACAATTAACAGGAATGAAAATGTGAAGTTTGCACGGTTATGAACTGAGTTCTATTGATTTTCTGCACCCTGCTAGATTGTAAACAAATTTGGGATTAAATTAACGATGGCTTACTGTTTCTATAGCACTGTAATATAACTTCATAGTTAGAGGAAGAATGCATTTAAACCCGCCATAGTTGGGTCCTCTTCATAAATTGAAACAAGTCTGATCTAAAACTCATTTACTGTCTTGGAGCAGAATTGATCTTGCTTTCACGTTTGATTCCCCCACTGCAGATTTGGAGAGGAAGAAAAATGGGATTGTTAGGGCAGTGTAACTGGGCCGTAGTCAGACGGAAAAGCTTGGGAAAGCAGCCATTATAAACGTTTTTCTTCTTTTCCTTTTCTCTCTCTTCCTAAGGATTTATGTAAAATCTGGCATGATTTTCGTATAACTTAGAGGCAGTGCTCACCTGGCCCCGCTGGCAAAAACCCTTTGCTGTCCCTTCACGTAATGTAAAACGCAATATACACTTCTGTTTAAAAGAAGTGCTATGAATTTACTGCATCTAAAATGGGTTGTTCTGACCTGTTAAACCTCTCTTTAATCTTTAGGATTTACATAGATAATTAACATGGCGTAAATGTTTCCCTTAACATTAAATAATATTTCTGTTGTTTTTAAATCTTCAAAGTGAACAAGGATGCTTCCTTTCCAATCAGATAAACAAGCAGATAAACAAACCGTTTTTTGCAAAAAAAAAAACTTGTTGTTCTTTTAATGCTAAAAAATGAAATCCTAACTGTCCAATAAAGTTAAAAATGTGCGGTTAAAAAAAAGAAAGAAAACCTTTAATTTGCAATATCCTGAGAGGCTGTTATAAATTTCAAGACGAATGTTGCTCCTCTCACACGCTGCCCAATGGCCGAAAGCCACCGGTGCAGAACGTGGAGGCCAAATTGGCCTAATGGGGTGCTGGGGGGTATTTTTCATAATAATCTTCATCTCTCTCAAATTACCAATCTTCTGATGTTTTTACATTTAGAAGTATTTCTCTTTTGGAAGTAAATAAAGAAAAGGACCTATCGCAGTTCATAAATACTGTTTTAAAAGTGCATTTTTGCTAATGCCAAGTTTTGCTCTTTTTTCAGATAATGAACTCTATTACTTCAACTACCAATTTAGTTATATTGACAAAATAAGCAAAGCTTACTTTTCCCTGCTTCTCCAGTTATTTTCCAGAATGGTACCGATGCTCCAGTACGTATGCTGGAAGGGGCTGTACTTCAGCCCTCCAAAGAGCAAACAGGCGAAAATACCGCAGCTGTGTCCGGCCGGCGCGATGCGAGGCTGCCGATCGCTTCCCCCCCCGGCACCGCTGCGGCCGCGCGGGATAGCGGCTATTGATTTCCTGCGCAGCAAATGTGCTGTTGTTCTCGCCYGTCAGCGCGGCAGGTCGGGGCGGGCTGGGCCTCCGCGGGCAGAATTTACTCCATCAGGGATGCGGGGAATTAATGTCGAGTCCTCGCGCAGTGGGTGAACCTGCACGAAGCRCCCGACTGGAGACGCAGTGAAGCGGTGCTTGGGTGAACGTGCCCCGCAGGTMTAAATCTGGTGGGTATCTCGTCTCATCTCGAGCACAAAATGGCTGCGCAGCAGTTCAGGCTTTTTAAATTATCCGTCTGTCTGTCTTCTCCCTGCGTAGCCGCTCAGCTAGGAACGCAGTGAAACATGACAGCAGCACCCGGGTTTCCGCCCGCCGCGGACGGGGATGCGTGCCGGAGCTCGGAGGTGTCGCTCGCTGGGGAGCAGAGCAGTCGTGCCCTGCTCCTTTCCACTCTTCTGGGGGTTTTTTTCCTCCTTGCATACAGGAACAATGCAAATTTAATTCTTAATTGTCTTTTACTTTGCATAAAAAGCAGGCTCCGTTATTGTCCTGCACAATAGCTACTTAGCATCTTAATATACTRTAAGATCATTCTTCTGAAAATAAATAAAAACATTACTTATTCATATCAATTTTGAAATTACCCTAGAAGCTGGGCCCTTGCACCTGTTGCAGGAATGGTGCAGAAATGGCTTGGAGACAGGCAGCAAAAGGGAATTCTCTCCTAGCAAAATTCAGTTGAAAAAAACGCAATTTAAGTGTGAGAACTGTATTTAAAGACAAAAAGAAAATGCTGAAAATAAGTTCTATAAAAATAAGGACCTGTGATATTGTAGGTAAGTATAAAAAATTTTGTTTTGATAATTGCATCTTTAGAAAACTTCAAATTATTCACATTATGTAATAATGTGGCATGGCATTTTTTTTTAATTCCGGCCTAACACATGTCCTCTGACTTACTCCTATCGTAAAGATCAGACAAGAGATGTAATAAAAATTCAGTGCACTAGAAATAGGAAGGGATGACGAGATATGGATTTTTAACCTAGCTATCCAAATTTATATTTCTGTCTTTCTTTTGGCATTTCACACATTTACACGTCAAATCAGGAAAAAAAAAAAATCATCCCGAAGGGGTGACAATTTGATTTGATTTCTTGTAGAAAAATGCTATGCCCACAGACACGGGGAGAGAGGGAAGACTGAAAAATTAGTTGGAGCTTGATCCTTCACTTCTGTTTTCCTCTATAAAATTGGAAAAAGATGCAAAGCAAGTTCAGCCATATTCTTGGTGTCTATCATTTTTATTTAGTTGGAGCTTGATCTCGTGGCAAATTATGAGCACGGGAATCAGAGTATCGGTGTCTTGTTCACGCCTGTGCTATTGATTTTCCCGAGCAAATTATTTAATTTTTTTAAATCTATCTGCAAAATGGGGATAACAATGCTGACCACTGTAATACGTTCAAAGCTCTTGAGATTCAGCAAGAAAAGACATGTTGGAAATCCAAGGGGGTATATGCATTGAATATAACTGAATATGTATTCAGGTTGCATTTTCATTAATAAAAATGGCATAGCGTCAAAAACCTTTATTTTACAGTTCACGCAGACGCGTGAGAAGCAGTCGCCGGCGAATCCACAGACTTGCTGYGTCCCCCCGAGATGGTGGGAGCACTCCAGAGCACGCGGCCAAAATGCGATCTTTCTATCTATATTTGCTGAGAAAAATTGAGTCTTGGTTTGCAAACCCTGATGAATGCAGTCGCTCCCTTATGCTAACAGAGAGGTCTCTCCCCAGTGACAGCATTTCTCGTAGCCTTTTAACCCACCAGCTCCTATATTTCCTTGTATTTGTGGCCTATGTGTAGCAATGCAGAATAAAACATCTGAAACAAAGTGATATGTTAATATAAATATATACAGGAATGTCACTTCCTGAGCTGYGTTTCTGCTAAGCTGCTGCGTGAAATGTTCTTGTCTGACAAATCACATCCYAATTTTTAATGAAAAGAGCTTTGGGGGGTTTGTTTCTTAATGACTTTTTATAGCAGAATGTACATGTAAATCGTTAAAACTTATTTACTTACCTGACATTAAAACTYACCTAGGTCAGAATTTTTTTTTGATAGCATGATAATGTTTAGATTTCCAGCAAAAGAGAAAAAAAAATCCGATTTAGCAATTTCAAAATATATTTTAATRTATCAGCCCTTCTGAAAGTAGAAGCGAATGTGGAAGTACGTAAATGAATGATGATGTGTTTCGGAAGAGCCTTTTCCGTTGCATCCCCGTGCTGGCCGSGATTGTGTTGGACCCGTTTTCCTGCACGTGTGCCCGATGGTCCGGGGAGGAGGCGCAGGCGCAGCCCCGCCGCTGCCGCCCCGGGTGAGGGGCTCCAGGGTTCAGCGCGAGGGAGCTCAGCAGCTCCGATCAGCAGAGCTTTTCCAGGGCTAATTACCTCTTTACTGCGCTGACTCTAATGTGACATGTTTATTGCCTTAACTAACAACTCATTAGCTTAGTTGATGTTTTTGTCAATATTAATTCGTTCATTTAAGCCAAGTCAAAGCTTAAACAAAGATGTCCAGGCTGAGAAACGGGCAGCACGGCGACTTTTGTTTAGTTCATCCTTTTCTTTAGCTCCACTTGCGCACGGGGGCTTCAACGAGAGAGGCACCAGGAGGGTTTCCGGGCGGCAGGTAGGCAGGTTTCGTTGCGAAACCTTCCTATTCTGAGAAATAAAATTCACGCAAATTAAAGCTTTGTGGTCTGCTTGCTTTAAGCAGAAACTTCCAGTTCTTCTTTTGTCGCGTGTATATAATGGTTCAGTGTGAATTTGTCGGAAAAGCATGTCTGTTGTTGGCCTTTGTGGCTGCTAAATATGACAGGCGGCTTATTTAATAAACAAAACAAGCAACTCATAGAAGATAGCTCTTAAAGCTAAACAAAAACCTATAAAAATCAATAGGGTCTCTCTGCCACGACAGAGAGCTGAATGAACATTATTAAAAGAGGGAACACGTAACTATGTAGAAATAATGATAAATTATCTTTATCTGGGAGTATTTCATGTTTTAGCCGTCCCTTGCATTTATTAATATATGTTTGCCTTTATTTTAATGAGAAAATAATTTGTTAAATGAGGTTATTAATGCCATTTTCTGAACATGGATCAGAATTAACGTATGTGGGCCTCGCTTGGGGCATCTTTTCTTTCTCTCGTTCTTTAGCTCCRTTTCCTTCCCCTTCCTTTCAGGAARGGAGGGAGATCATTGCTGTTGGTTGCTTGCTCAGGTAGGAGGGGTCCCGAAAGGGGCAGCGGTGGTGACAGTCCCTCCGTCGCTCCGTGTCCGGGTGGTCAGAGCCCTCGGACGTGACAGCGATGACCCAGAGTTGGTTCCCTCACCCGTGCGAGAGAAGCGTGTGAGCTTACGTCTCCGCCTCACCTTCCCCACCAAACACTCCAGCCTTCGGAGGCAGAGACACGCTCATCCCTTCCTGCCGAAGTTTCTGCCCCCCCAGGTTTCCTCGGCGTAGCTGCGTGTTCTCCAGCCGCACCGCTGAGCACCGTGGCTTGAAGGCGCTTGGCACCTCCGGACACCTGCCCGGTGGCTGGCAGTGCCGAGCCGGGAGAGCTCGGCCGAGGGCAGCCGCTGCCCACGAGCTGCCCCGACGTCTGGCCGCRGGCACGCGGTGGGTTTATTGGCAGATGGATTTCTTTGCTTTGTAGGAATGTTGCTCACTTCCCTTGTGCCCCAAGACTTCGTGGGAGCGGTTGTTTGTGGCCACAGGAGCAGAGCTCTGGTGGAGCTTTCTGGGGTTTTTTTCTTCCTGTTAAATGTCATATAAGATGCAAAATGTAAAAATGAGAAAGTTTCCAAGAGCCCTAAGTTTAGCATTTGTGTTAGCACCTGGTGACAATCAGTGCCAGTAGCTGCTTTCCTTGGCTGCAACTGGGAKGTTTTGTTATGTTTGAATTTTTTGTTAATAGTCAGTGAACCGAGGCAGAGTGCGAGTACAGGGTGGCCCCGTGCCCCCCGTGCCCGTGGCTTCGTCACGTGGTAGCACATCGTTAACTCATCCAGCATGCTTTGCGATAACGTAAATCATCAGAAACTCATTTGCTTTTAAAGCGCATGTAATCTGTAATCTCAAGGGYTGCAACCGTAATTGAGCTATTAATTAATGCATCATCCTTTTAATGTGACCTTCCTTTCCCCCGTCTGCCCCTCAGTCCGTGATGCTGGCAGATAGTTTTGCCAGATAGTCGCCGATTTCTGTCCACAGGCATCGGCTCTTCTAGTTATTTAAGTGTCTTGTAGGTCGCGTTGGGCGCGTGAGCGCGGGGCGCAGCTGGGGAGTGCTCCGCGCCGGAGGGGCAGCGTCACCGACGGTCTGCCTGCAGAGACACAGCGATGCGGTGCCGTAGAAATGATTTTATTCCGTTTCATAAATAAAGCATTACTAATCTCCGTGCATTTTACATGGAGGAGATTTCAATAGGAAGCAGGTTTTGCAAGGAAGAAAAATCTTTGCTGCAAAATTACAGTTCCCAGATGCCCCGCAGCTAGCAGCAGACGCCGGGCAGCCCGGCGGCAGGGAGAGGAGTTTGTCTGATTTGCGCTAACGCTTTCGTCCCCCTCGTTTTGCTTTCTGCACGAGTCCTGGGGCACGTCCAAGTTGCAGACTCCCCGAGCTCCTGCCCCGGTTCATCGCGGTGCCGAGGAATGTTTTGCTTGCACGTCTCTCTTTGCCCCGTGAAAGGCAGCCGCCCTAGGTGGGACGTGGTGCAGAGGAGGAAGGTGCTGTGCTCCCTGCAAGCCGYGGCCGCGGGGGGCTTCGCCGCGGGGTGAGGCTGAGGAGGAGCGGTGAGACGCGGCGTTGCGCTGACACAACGGCTTCGCTTCTGCAGCGTCGGTCGCCGAAGCCGTGTCCTCGAACGGCGCGACTCGTCTAAATTAAAAGCCGTYGCTGCCAGTCAGGGAGACGGTGTCGTCACGGCGTCGCGGAGGGTTTCCGCTAACGAGCGGAGCATCCGTAATGGGAGCGGCGAGGGCCCCAGAGCGAGCGGTGCCGTCGGGGCTCCTTTCTGCTCCCCCTGCTCGGCTGAGCGGCTGGCAGCTGTGGCCGAGGGGCTCCTTAAAAACTGCATGACTTAGTGTTTATTTTAACTGCTGTTTTGCCCAGCTTAATTTTGTAAACTTTTCTTAGACGCTTCCTTAAAAATTAYGTATGTTTTTTTCTGAGCACTGTTTTCTGTGAGCACTTTTTGTTATCCAGGTTAACGTTATTAGGAATTTTCAGGGKTTTTGTTTGTTTTTCTAAGGTGTCCGGGGTAGGGGGGAAGATTCGCTGCAGTTTCTTGCCTGTTGAGTCGCTGTGGCACGTTTCACACTTTTCAGGCAGAAATATTCAGGCATGATATTTTTATTTTTTTCACAAAAATATATTTAGATTTATTTATTTTATCCATGAAACACTATTTTTAAGACTCAAAAATGGCAGGTGCCCATTTGGTTCAGCTCCCTGGGTCACCTGGTCCGATTCGGCCGTATTTGGGTAACAACCTGGCCGTTGCTGCCCTGGAGATCGCTTTGAAGCGCTCGTGCATGCAGGCTGCATGGGCTGCACCGGGGCTAACGGGATGCAAAACTTTGACTCGGATCCTTCCTACGCTTCTGGGTACCTGAAAATTATCATCGCCTGTCGCTGCAGCTCACAAGCCTAATTGCTGTCTAGGGTGCATGGAAGTAGCACTAACTGTTTTCTGCATAAATGTGTTATTTGAGGACTGTTTCTCATTTGTAAGACATGTTTTGCAACAGTGCTTTCGAGTTTACTTAATACTTTAAAGAAGGCCTTGGTTTTGTTTCTGCTGTCCATCAGGCTTTCCCTCCCTTGCAGAGGTCCTTCGACGGGCTTTGTCCCGTGGGGGGATAAAGCGCGAGCACGGTGCCCGGCCGCGCGGGTTGCCSTGCCGCGTGCTCCTGCTCACCGCGGCTCTCTCCCGTTGTGTGCGGCAGGCAAGGCGCTGACGTTCCTGCTGCTGCAGCCGCCCAGCCCCAAGCTGCCCGCGCACAGCACCATCCGCCGCACCGCCATCGACCTCATCGGCCGCGGCTTCACCGTCTGGGAGCCCTACATGGACGTCTCCGCCGTGCTCATGGGGCTGCTGGAGCTCTGCGCCGACGCCGAGAAGCAGCTCGCCAAGTAGGTACCGCGCTCGGCCCGGCTCGCGTTCCTGCGCGCTTCGTTGGGGTGCTGACGGCCGTCGCGTCTGCAGGAGGGTGGGAGAAGGACGAATCCCTTCTGTTCGGGCTCTGCCTTTGAGCCAGGGCCATCAGCTGGTACCTTCACGCCTGCCTTGGTCTTGCTCACGTTGCAGCTCGGGCAACGCCAGCCAGTGGCCTCCAAAGGGACGCTCCTACGCTTAGGAAGTTTGAGAAAACAAATGAGCCGAACACATTTTTAAAAACTAAAATATGTATTTTCCCTTTTTTTTTTTTTTTTTAACGTAATATCTTTTAACCCATTCTGAAACGTAAAGCTGGTATTTTCAGAAGGTATTTTCCACCATTATGCCTCAATACGTGGCATTTTGTTCCATGGTTTTACAAGCCRTCGCATTGCAACGTGAGGTATTCTGGATTGTATATTTTGGAAAAGGTGGTTTTTTATTAAYGGTGTTGCTGAATTCATATGTGTAAGATCATTATTCATGGCTATCTAGACTTTTGTTTTCCTCAGTTAAATTCAGTTCACAAAAATAGCATTAAGATAACTTGTAGATTTAAAGATTACTAAGAAATCATAAGCTCAACAGACCACTACTTGTCTCGTGCGTCGGAGAGCGGCTTGCAGTGCCCTGAACAAGGTCTCGATGGTGTGCTGTCCTGCACGTGGCCTAACCTCTGTCAGATCAAGTCATCTTTCAGTTAGGTATTTGTAACTGGGATTAAAGCGGACTGAGAAATTTCTTAAGTCTGTCGCTTCGGCATAGAGCACACACTGAAAATGCAATGCTATTTATATTTTCTGTGCGTGGAGCGCCGGACGCGTGTATGTTCCATCTGAACATCACTAGATTGCTACAACTTCAAACCATGTCTACACAGCATTGTAATAACTTGTCTATAACACTCGAGATGGCCATATAGTCTTACTAAAATGTGTTTTTAAAAGAAAAAAGAAGTGATTTCACTCAACTCAATACGACAGACTATGCTGATAAATTAAACAGAATGAAATAATCAGTTCTCTGAATTTATTTGCCAGTAATGCCATTGTTATGCCTGCCCTGTTTTAATGTTTGTTGAATCGCAGAAAATTATTACCTTCCTCTAGTCATAGGGTTGTCAGTTTCTCCACTGTTATAGGCCAAGAAAATGAAATTTACAAGATCAGAGCTGACAAATTTAAGAAAAACTCAGTTTAATCTTCCATAAATAGTACAGTTATTTTTCCAAGTATAATATATGGTTTAAAAGATGATCTTCATTTGTTTTTAGGCCCTTCTGTTGTTACTGTTATATTTTTCCCCTCAGAAAAGCAACAGTTACCACMCTAAGAAATTAAACAAAAAGGTAATAGTGCTAGCACCGTATTTACTTGGATATTTATCAGGTAAAAATAAATGAAGGTTCGGTTTCCCCCGGCRCAGCCGGTCCTGCCGGGATGCAGAGGCTCCTGGCTGTGAGGGGCTGGCAGGAACCAGGGAGGGCTCTTGTGAGCAAAGGAGACTGGGCACCAAATCCGAGCGAAGACCGTGACRGCGCGCGGCTGCCCAAGCACGCACGTGCCGTGACGCATGGCGTGTCAGGCAGCGGGAGCTGCGCAGGCAGCAGACCTCAAGCCTGATGCTTTAAGACAGCCGTAAAAGAGGTAGAAAGAGGATGCATGAGCAGTGATGTAGAGGTGACTATTCGTACACTTGCAAATAGCGCAGGTATGTAAGAAACAGGAAAGACCGCAATACATCCAAAAAAAAAGTTATGAGAGAGGGAAGCAATTTAAATGTGCAAATCCAAGAGCGAAGCAAGAGCTGGAGGTGCTGCAAGTCCTCGGCACTGGCTGGCGCACRGGGCAGAGCGAAGGACGGCGCAGCCCCGGCCCCCAGCTCTGCTTGCGGGGGGACTTGAAAACCCGTGTGTGCAGCAGCTGGGGAGGGAACCGATGTCAGAGCCTCCGGCTTTTCGTTGTTGCCTAGCTGGTGCCTTACAGCATTCATATCATAGGTAAATAGGTACGTAGCATCTGCGTAAATGCGTATTATCAAATGGGGTTTGGGTGAGTAAGAGGCATGATGAGATGTTCATGGGAGCAGGAGATAAGAAAGTATGAAGGTATTGCTAAGGAAAAAGGAGAAAATGGGTATCAAGATAAATATTATTGGCAGGGCAGAGGATATAAAATTAGTGTTAAGAAAGAACAGGAAACGTATTAGGAAGCGAGCTGTTCAAGGTCTGAGGTTACGGACCGAACGCGCGGAGGAAATGTGAGGAGGGCGGCAGGAGACTGTGTCTACTGACTTGCAAGGAAAATCAGTTTAGCTTAATTTGATAAACCTTGAGGGTTTCCGGTTYATGCATTTTAATGACTGTCTTTAGTGCAATTACAACTCATATGCTATTTTGCTAAAATATTTATTTAAGCTGTAAATACTTCATTTTATGTATAGCCTCCTCTCTGCAGTTTATTATCTGGTGTGCTGCTTCGTCTGCTCTCGCTCCGTTAGGCTCAGGCTGGGTTCTCGCGCCTGGCGGTGCCGCTGACCCGTCAGGTAATTATGGCTAGGCGTGCAAGGGAAGTCATTAAGAAGACCTGTGTCATAAAGGTAGACACCGCATTTTGTGTTAAGATAACTGGAGTCTTAAATTTTAGCTTTTCTTTAATGTATATAGTTTTGCAGAAGATGAGTAGTATTTCTGTTGAGTATCCACAGACTTTATTATCTGAGGCCCAAATGCAATAAATTTCAATTTGGGACCCGATTCTCACATGAACAGTCTCTACTCACACCATTAATCTGATTAATGGCAACCGGCGTATTTGCACAGTGGAGGGTTTTGCCGTATAGCCCTTGTTTTTATTGTTGTTTGTTGTAAAATTGATCATCTTGTCTCAAGTTTATTCTAAATCTCTATCCGAATAGATTTTATTTTTAAAGTTCCATCTCCCCCTATCTTTTTTTTATTTCRTTTTTATCACATAAAGCAAGCCACTTAACCTCTCCTTTTGCAAGTTTATCTTATGCTTTGTATTAAATAAAACATAGTAAATATAAGAAGCAACCACAGTTGCTTTTACTTTTAACATAATACCTTGATGAATGTTAGTAACTGTACAACATAAAATTAATATAAATATAAAACATTCAGAGATAGGTACACAAGTTCTTGCATTGGGACAAATTAATCCGCAAACATCCTGCTCCTGTTCTGGGACAAGGATTGCCATGTTCCCTGCGTGTCATCTGGAATCTTTTTGGAGATGTGTTGCTCCTCTGCAGCAAATATAAATTGGGCGAATACAAATTTAGTACTTATTTGCTTGTCAGTATGGATTAATACTATAGTATTAAAGTGTTGCAGACATCCACTTAGAAAATAATTGTAAGTAAAAATATTTACATCTATTAAGCAATAACCTTGCCTCACACAATGTAGAAAACATTGATGGTTTTTCTGATAGAACCTCAGAAACTTTTTTGTCATTAAGTAAGTTAATGTTCTTAAATTCGTAGCCTGTTTTTGTGTTCAGAGTTCTGAATCTGGAATATGTGCTTAYGGGCTGCGTTTCCCTGCAGAACAGAAACAAAATCTTCAGCGCGTGTGAGTTGTGATCACGCTGTTTGTTTCGGTAGAGCTTTCCTGATTTGCACCAATTGAAAACACGGTGCTCTCTGTTTGGCATTCCAAGCACCATGTGAATATTCAGTAGTATTTTAAACATGTTTCAGGTTTAATTTTTATTTTATATAGTGCTTTCTACATAAGGAATATCACTAATGAAATTATTAAGTGTTAATTTGTAAACTACTCATCAGTGGGGAAATAATTCCATTCCTAAAGGAAACCTGTATACTTGGTCTTTGAAATTTTCTTTGCAAGGTTTTTGCTTTGGGGGAAAAAAAAAACTCGCAGCTGAAAACACAGAGGTCATAGCTGATTGTTTAGGTATTATTTTTACTGTATTTCTTTTCATAAAGTAGAGGTTCATTTTTCAGCAAGTAATATTTTGTTTTGTGGAATTGTTAACGTCTATCAAAGTTTCTGGATGCATCCTGAAGCATGTGGGAGAAGAGTATTTTACATTACTRAAGAGGTAAATGTAGTACCTTAAGCTGCAGTAGGTCAGTAAATAGTCATATGCATATATAATTGTGTGGTTAGAATATGGAGGGGATTTGGTGAGCTTATATGTATTCTTGTTTACAGTACTACTATAGTGATATAAGCTTGGGTACTAAAAAACAACTGAGGGAATTTGTATCCTTAAAGAATTAGCCAGTTTTGCATTTTATTCTGAGCCTGTTACTTGCTAAACCACAGTAAAAGTTGTTCTTTTATGTGACGCTATATGAAACTGTGGAATAGCCTGATAATTAGAAATATTTTTAATTATAAATATTGTCAGTTGTTTAACCTGTGTATTCGTATTTTTAGATACTTTTTTATTTTTGTCAAGAAATTCTTTTGTAGAAATAACATTTAACACCATGAGCACCTTTAGAAACCTGTATCATTTAACCTTAGAATTCATTTTTCTCCTTTTAGAGCTTACAGTTCTATCGTGCTGTCTTATGAATGGACTGTATTTTATAAATATATTTATAAATGTTTGCTAATAAGCACACGTTTTACGTGATGCATACAATAAGGGACTGACAGGGCTGCCTTATTCTCATATATACATCTTATCAGTCTGTAGAAGCATTAGGATTTATAATTTTCTTTTACATTACATATAGGTAGACATTACCAATTTTATATAGTGTATTTAATTTCCGCAAAATTTTGAAGAATGAATGATTGTTGTGTTGGGGGTTAAAGGAGGAATATGTAAAAATCGGATGAATACTGTTGTTTGGCTGACTTTCCTTCATTTTGTTTTTTAATTTGACAAAAGAAGACAAAATATTTTACCTTCCAGAGAGTCAAGTAAGTTCTACTGTATTTAAATGTAGACTTAGATAAACCAAGTGAATACAGTTTTTCAGAAAGTCATTTTCCTCTCGCCGTTACATCCTGAGCTGTCATAAAGATTAGTATGGCTCTCTCTGCGCAGCGCCCCGAATAAATGAATGCATCAGCGTGTAGCCTTGAGGAGCCCGGTGCAATTTTCATCATGATAAATTGCATAATAAGCGGGAAAGTGTTTGCTTATTAATCCATAACAAGATTTAGATTGAAAATGGCCTGTTAGGTTCACGACAGGTACAGTAGTGACTGCCAACGGAGCACGGCGCAGCAGAGCGGCAGCGCGTGCTTTGTGTCAAGCTTGCGCCTTAAAAAGAAAAAGGCACATTTATTGACCAAAAAAGCAGTGTTTTCCTTTTTTGCCCCTCTGAATTAAACAGACACCTGAGCTGAAATGCACAGCTCTGGTCTTCRTACCTCCTCTGCTCGCCCAGCCCCGGAGGCTATGCTGCGCGAGGCAGCCAGGCCGCGCGAAGCTGCTCACTCAGGAGGATTAAGAGAGTTTCTCCAGCGTTAATTAGCCTTTGATTTTTTGGCATAGGTGACTGTAGGGATCATTGTTGTCCATAATTTTTGCTCTTTGAGTTGCAAGCTGCAGCTTGATATAGATTATAATACAATACCTCAAAAACAACCATTGAATTCTAGTCGGTCCATACGGTTATACCTATCTGTGCACTGAAATAAYGAGGTTGCATCTCTTTAGTGTTGCCTGTGTGTGTGTGACGAAAACTTCCCTATGCTTCTGCCTCGGTGCAGGCTCTGTCTGTGGGAGTGGGGGTACGCGGTGGGACCTCCACGGTTTGCAGTGCGGTTCTGGGTGCGTTGCTGCTGGSGTTTCTGTTAGATGCGAAAATACCCCCGTCTTCCCCTTTTCCCCTTCCCCTTGCCTCAGAGCATCCAAGCGACGCTGGGAAGCACAGGGAAAACGGGGCTGGGTTTTGTGGAGTAACTGCTCTCCCGACGGGCCGGCGGTGCTCCACCTCCGAGCGCCTTGGTGGCCCTCCGTGCCTCCCGCCTCGGGTGCTTCCCGCAGGCTTCCCCTCGCTAGGAAGTGGCCAGGGCTTGCTTAGTTTTATTTAGTAAAGAAGTATTAAACAAGATCATTATCTTTTATGCTGAAATTTCACAGTTTTAGTCCTTTAGAGTTGAAGTTTTCATCTGGCAGCTTATGAACGTCCAGAAATTTAGAGGTCAGGTTCCTAGATTTTGTTCGCCACCATCGTCCTCTTTTTCTTAGATATCACCTTAAATTCTCTCCCTTCCTCTTTGTCTGTATTGCTTTGCCTGTTGATCCCAAATTTAGATTAAGCATGAGTATTTGTATTAAAATACAACAGACWGTAATTGGTTCAAGTCATTTGGAAAGCCAGGTTCTCAAACACAGAAAAATGGTTTGCGGAAGAGCCTGAGAGCCAGAAACAGGGTCTGTCTTCTGTGTGTGCGCACGCAAAGTCTGTCATTAGTCTCCTGAAATGAAGATGCAAAATGCTTGTGCTTTATTCATTATTCAAATAGCGACATTGAATATATTCAGTATCAGTTCCCCAAAATTCCGGGAGGTCGAGTTCCTGCCGTGCGGGAGTCGCTGGTGAGAGCCCYGGCGTGACGCGGTCGGGGAGGAGCGGGCAGGGTAGTACAGCCCAAGCCGTTCAGCTCAGCAGCTGTTTTTTCTTTTTTTCTTCCAAAGTCAAGGAAAATTTCTTAGTTCTGAAGTTCTGCAGGGATTTTGAGCATCAGGAAATGGACTTTTCTGTGATATTCTTGTGGGGAGGGTTTTTTTTAATACGATATGAGAATGCAGTCTGTTGATTCTTGAAGGGTGTGCTACTTGGTTAAATTCAAGTAGGCATGATATTTGTTGTTAGCAACTCAAATTATCAAAATATGTTTTAAAATAACCTTTTGGCTCTGTGTCTTTCAGTCAATTCCACACAATTACTTCAAAACCTTAAATATTTTTGTACGTTTTGAGTATCAATTTCTATCTAAAAGCAAAGTAATGAAAGACTAAAAAAGGGGGTAAGTCTTGAAAATGGTATCACAATGTATTAACATTTTTTCAGATGAACTGTTATGAATAAAATTACTTAAATAAGGTATATAAACAAAAAGCTAACAAAGAGCTTCCAGCTGAACCTGCTAATAAGCATCAGCTTTTCTTTGAGAAATTAGATAAAAAGTGCAAATGTAAAACTCAATTAAATGGAGTAGTTAAATCCAGGTTTTCCACCTCTGCGATTGATCTGTTATTTAAATCAGCCGGCAGTGCTGCAGGTGCACAGGCATGTGCCGGTCGCACTCCCGGCGGCTGCAGCCCCGGGTTAAGATGCTCTAACCAGGAGGAGCTTTTGCTGTGCCCCGGCAACGCCACTGAATTACTGCAGTTACCGGAGGGTTTGTGCTCTCGCGTGTGTGTCAGAAACAAGCTCCTCTGAAAATGATGCTGAGAGCGTGAAAAGATACCCGAAATCCTTCCTGAGGTGGAGGACAGGGTTCAGGCGGTGGCAGGAATCGCGTTCTTGCTACACTGGGTTTGGAGCATTTTTGCGGGAGGGAGCAGGAGCTGCGCTCCTTCGGGTCCTTGGGGAAGGAAAGGGCGGCTGGTGGGCAGCGCTGGATGGAAATACATGTCTGAAGTGGGACGCGGTTGTGTTGGGTGTCTTAATACAGGAATTTTCTGTGGTCTTTAGTTCAAAGAGCAAAAATGTGATAGGTAGTAAACTATTCAGTATTTTGCGAAGGTGACTGTCCCCATCCTGGCTTTGCAGGCGGCAGGAAGGATCGGTGGGTTTTGCCAAGGCCGTGTGCCAAGGGCACGTCAGATTTGTGCAGAATAGTGACTTTGTCTCCAGAAAGTTTGCTTTGCCTGGGGTGCTCTTTTCTACCCCGATCAGGGCGTCCAATTAGCTGGTTTTCATTTGAGGCCTAGACACCTCGCTGCTCCATGGGCTCGGTGCAGGGAGCATCCAGACATCCCTAAGCCAGTCTGTCGCTGGTTAGCTGAAGCTGTCCGTGCAGGTCTGCACTGGAGCTGGAAACCGTGCGGGGTCCTCAGGGATGAGAAGGGTTGAAAGCAGCTCGGCTCGCGTGGGGCTTTGCACAGCGCACTTCCAAAAACGCGCCCTGTACCGCGCGGTTGTATTTTTATCAGAGATCACTGCTAGAATACAACTTTTCCTCTTTTTTTCCCTTAAACATGTGATTTTGATAGGTTGTTTCTGCACAACGGATGCATCATCTCAACCTGATGCAAAATTACCCGTCGCACTGTGACTCGGCTCAGATACAACCTTTCTCTGCAGCCTTGGCCAAGTAACTTGGTCATTTTTGCCTTAAATCCCCTGCAGGCAGTGGAGAGCAGGCAGCGGTGGCACGGTGGGTGCTCGGGGGCTTCAGCGGGGAGCCCGGAGCAGCTCGCCTCTCCCGCGCGGAGCGACGGTCATCTTGGAGCCGGCCGAAGAGCCAGGGGYGGCAGAGCCGCGTGCTAGCGATCCCGCAGCCACCGCTGCCCTCGAGACCTGCGTGACCTCGCACGGGGCCGGGAGCGCGTTGGCCCCGCATCTGCCCGCGCTTTGTTGGGCAGCGGGGACGATGCGCCGGCCCTGAAAGGGGCCGTGCCGGCCAGCTGGCCCGGCGCCGGGGGGGGTTAATCGCCGGCCGCATGCTCCCACTGCGCAGCGATGCTAATGAACGAACAAAAAGCCTGTTGCCGTTCGGGGAAAGGCACGCTTTGCCAGGCGTCGTGGGGGGACGGCGCTGCCGGCAGGGACGCGCGGCCCTCTGAGAGACACAAGTGCTGCGACTCGCAGCGTTCGGCTGCTTCCAAAAGATGGGTCTGGCCAGAAAGCCACTTTGTGGTTTCTTGTTCTTCCTCCTGTGTTTCATAGTTCTTATTTGTATAATTCTTACATAATTTTTTAAGTTATATACAAATACGCTTTTACAAGTAAAACGTTACGGAGACATCTTTATCATACTGTTGCAGAGACTTTATTGGTTTCCAGAATCCATGTTTTTAATGCAGATAATGGTGGTGAGGAAAGGGAAGGAAAAGGATGGTGAACTCTGCTTTGTATTTCTGTGAAGTCAGTCTGTAAAATGCTCACACCCACCTCGTGCTGCAGTCGCTCCAGGAAAATAGCTAATTCGGCAGCGAGCGTTTTAACCACGGTGAAGGTCTTTGCAGCAGTGTTTCGTCTGTAGGCTTTCAGAACATGAAATCACAGGTTGAGTATGAAATTAGTTTTAAAAGACGCTTAAAGAAATCGAGAGGACATATGTTCCTCTATAGATACTTCTCTCTGCCTCCCTCCCTCCCTCCCCATCTCTCTTTCTCTCTCTTCCCCCCCCCGCCTTTCCCCTTTTTAAAAAAAATTACAGCAGTTAATAATGCAGCTGTTCACTTACCAAATGGCACCTAAATCCTCTACAAAGCAACAGACTTTGCAAAAAGATATTTGGGCTTTTAAACTCGCATTACTCTTTTCCTCCCCCAAATCAATAGCACAGCACAGGGGAGAAGAAAACCCTCCAAGCGGTGCCTGGAAGGACAACTGCAGTGCGTCTGGGGGAACGGCACGTCGCTTATTTTCTCTTACCCACATTTTCCGGCGTGTTTTCTTGTTAAAGCATTGAAAAAGACTTTCATACTTTCTATCCTGGCTCTGAAAATGTAGATTTCCTCCAGTCCCGCTTGCAGATAATGTTGATCTAAAGTCAGGGATAATACAAAATATGAAGACAAAATATTTTTCTGTTTTAGCCAAAAAGATCCAAAGATCCCGAGCATTAGCAAGGTGAATAGACAGACTGACTTGAATAGTTCTGGAGATTAAATATTTCTGGAGATTGAACAAACGTGCCGATGCTTTTTCCCTGCGATTTTGAGTCCTGTAGGTGTGGACCGCACATGGGGTTTGTAATGCGGAGTGGTGCAAAGGTGGTGTTATATTGTTGGGGGGGGCTGGCACTTTTGAAGTGCAAGAACAATGTTTTGTGGGTTTTTTTTTTTTTAAAAAACATCTTTTGGATTGTTTAAACTTCTCCTTTCCCTCGTTTTTCAGAGCAGAATGAGCTTGGTGCTTTGTTTGCAGAGCAGAATGAGCTCTGTTGACCCTGATAAAGCAGTTTGTACCAATTTGGAAGCACGTAGAGATGTGTAAGGGACATAAGTGTTGACCGGTTCTGCTTTGCTCCGTGGCGGTGCCCTTATCCTCGGAGGGTCCCGTGCCACGGTGGCGCCTTGCAGCTCGCTGGTGGGCGAGCGCCGGGGATGAGGAGGCAGCTGCCTTCGGCCCCGCGCACGCCCAGCTGCGTCCGAGCTGGCGCCGGGGGACTTGGAGCAGCGCATTTCCCCCCATCGATTTTCGCAGCGCTCAGCGTGCAGGAGGAACGCGGCCGTCGGGCCGAGCCGTGCCGCTGCGAGCAGCACGGCAGCCCCGGGGGCAAGGGCTGCCGCCGAGGCGGTGGCTCCCGGCTGCACGCACCGACCGACCGCTTCCTCGTAACCGTGGTGTGAGTTGTAATGAGCCATGTCTTAGGGAACTGGGCCATCCCCTGCGTTTGGAAATACACAGTATTTTTCTGAAATTGCAGATCTTTGATAAGATTATTTCATTGCGCTGGTACAGGTTTTATTGAATGCATTCCACCTCATGTGCATCTGTTAAGGTATTAAACCATCTGAAATCACGTTGATAGTGGAGAAGGCTGTAGATTTTATCTTCTTTCATGTAATAAAAACTATCTTGTTTTGTTAACATGCACTTAAATGACACAGTTACTTTAACAAAAAGCTTCAGTTTTATTCACACTTAGCATTCACATATGCTTGTAGTATAGACAGCTGAGGTGTAGAAATTCCCTTAGACCTTGATGCCTTTTTGTTTAGCCAGTTAGTGCTGCTCATATATAAGTATATATATATATATGTATGTATGTATGTATGTTCTGGAAAAGCAGTCTTGCAAGTTTGCAACATAGGAGAATTTTGGCTTCACCTCTGGTCTTCAGGAGCAGTGGTTGCTGCTTGCTGAGCATAGCAGCACGCAGAGAACTGCTTTGTTTTCGCAGAAGAACAATACGCCGGCGTGTGTTCTTCACAAGTTAGCACTTTTTTTTCACTGCATGATCTCTAGGTAACGCAGCGAGGAGGGGTAGCCGACCCGCTCGGGCTTTCCGGCTGCCCCGGTGCCCGTTCCACGGTGTCCTCCCCAGCATCGGTGCTTGCAGTTTTCTGTTTAGGTTGGACATTGCTGGAAAGCGTGGCCATGACAGCAGGATTTGTCAGACTACGTATTACAGTGGCTTTTACGATGTTCTAGAGCTGGCAAACACTGGTTCCTGGCCTCTTTCCTTGCTCCAGTAGTCACGTCAGAGCAGGTTTTCTTTGCAGGCTGGGTTAACGTTTAAGGTTAATCTCGGTGAGCGCTGGTTCCCAGATGTTCTCCCCTCTTCGGCGGGAGCCCTGATCTCCACGTGGGAGCGTGTTCTTCCCCGTCTCTCCGTAGCTCTTCTCCTACTGTTTTTCTCCTGGGCTGCTGCTGTCTTCTGCGGGTGAAACGTTCCCTCCGTGGAGGGGTGGGTGCCTGCAGCGTGTCCAACGCAGCGCTCAACCACCGCTTTGGCACGGCCTTCTCGGCCCGTAACCTGTAGCTCACATCACCTGGATGCCCTTGAGCGTTGCCGAATGGGAATGGGTTAGTCTTGTTGTGAGAGATGGATAACGCCCGTCTCGCTGTGCTAGCCGGGGTTACGTGTGCAGGAGGCTGCCAGCCTAGGGAGGTGTCTGCGCTTCGGCACTCGCAGCGTGGATGTTTTGGGCGGCCTGTGGATGGGAGGGCAGGAGGGTTTGCAGCATTGCTGGATGAGGTACAAATACCCTAGCGAAACCACAGTCTGCTAGGGCCTAGGTACCGGTGATAATTAAAATAGTACATTTTAAGGAAGGAGACTTTCAGACAAAAATAGCCAATATAGCTTGTCAGGGAATGTATTCTGTCAATGACCAAATACTAGATTTTATTTTTGGTTAATGAAGTTATCTATTACTTACCGTTTCTTGCGTTTAGCTTGTCACAGCAAATAAAAACACTGTGTATGGAAAAGTTAGATGCAGATTAATCCCTTACTGTTAATTGGAGGGTTGCAGTGTTAGAAATTATAAAGAGTATTTGAATAATTTCAGTAAGTAGAAAGCGTAAGGTATGGGGTTGTCTGTCTGTCTTCATCTTATTATCCTTATCATGCAATAAAGAAAACCTAACTGGTTGAATGGTTTTAGTTCAAGAAGCTGCTTGCTTTACTCTCCTGTAACCAGTGCTTAGCTAAATGAAGCAGAATTACTGTGAACAGTATATTCTCCAGCCTGCTTTTAAAATTTTGTAAAGGAATAAAACAAAACAAATACTTTGGAAGACATTCTTTATTTGCCTTGTCCTCAGTTTTGTGATATGTATTCAATACATACAGATAATTTGTTAACAAGGCCTTTTTAACACTTTGGACAGATGCACATACTGTTTTCAATCTTCATGGTTAATTATTCGATTTTGTGTGTGATGATAGAACACCCTGACTCCTAATCACCGCTCATTGTCGGGAGTCCATTATATTCGAGCTGTTTGAGTGCTCCCGTTGACCTTGAACTGACATTATAAGCTGTGTCTAATCTTTGCACTCTATATTTCTAATGCCTCTTTTCTTCCCCGCTTTGTCTGCGCCTGTTTAGCATCACAATGGGGCTGCCGCTGAGCCCCGCGGCCGACTCGGCCCGCTCGGCGCGCCACGCGCTCTCGCTCATCGCCACGGCCCGGCCACCCGCCTTCATCACCACCATCGCCAAGGAGGTGAGCGGAGCTTCGCCCCAGCTGCCAGCCGAGCAGCAGTGATCGTGATTTTTCACAGGTTTTCTGGTGTGCGTTGGCAGTCCAGAGTTATCAGACAGAAATAAAAAATCAGGTTCCCTTCCCTTCCACCCAAAAAGAAGGAGAACAAGCGTGATCCTTCCGTTCCCAAACGGTGGTCTTTCGAATCACCCCTGCTCCGTGACAGCACTGATACTTAGCTGAATGCGATGAGCTGTAGCTGGTGTGCTGGCTATATCAACTTCAAAGTCTTATGGATAGCAGTGTGTAAAATCCTACTAGAGTTTTGTTTATCCCTTATCTAGGCAATGTCAATACTACCTGATGACGTGTTAAGCGTCAAGTAAAACAGAGGGGTGGCCAACAACAGGCGCGATGCTCGGTGTGGAGGGCGAGGGGCCGAGGGCAGCGGTGGGAGGTCGGTGGAGGTCAGGCACCCTCGTCCTGCGGGTGCCTTGAGGGAACCCAAGTACGGGCTGGGGCTTCTGCCTAGCTGAAGGACAGAGGATGTTCAGTGTCAGGCCAAAAAATGTCTGTTACAATGCAGCAGTCTACTGCCCGTAGAAATGTCTACAAATATGTGAAAATTATGTAAAGAAAGCAAGACCCAGGCATTTGCTTATCTTGACCTTTAGTTTTACAGGATTAAGAATTATTCAAAGAAGTTAAATCCTTGTTTCAATGCTATATGGAGGATAAGCATTAATGACACTAGTGATTACTAGTAACAGGGCGAGGGGGAAATAACCCATAGGTCTCAAAGTAAAGCAAAGCCTTCTGCACAGTACAGATTCTCCTGAAGTACCGTATATGTTCAACTTGTCTTAAAAAATACTTTTTTTGGTATGCTGTATGGTCCAAATTAATACTTCCGGATTGGCCGTAAGATGTTTCATTCTTTGTAAATGGTATGGTTTTCAGAATGTAATTTTAAGTAATTACTGTTTAAACTGAAATCCTTCGGGTTGCCTTTCTTTACCAACATTGTCTCAGACCTGATCTGATTAGCACTAGATGTTGAACTAGTTATTTCACTGTACTGGCTGAGTCAAAAGTGCAGTCAGACTTGTGGGTGATGAGCAAACAGAAATCGCCACTGCCCATGTACTTTGGTTTCACGTATATAAAACTGCAAGAAAAGCGGGAAAAAACGAAATATGTGGTAAGACTGCAACGCCCTGCAGGAGCATTGTCACTAGACACCGTAAGTGCGTTAGGAATTAGCAAACAGCACCCCAGCGAGCACGGCTGAAGGGTGTTTAGCGGGTCCGAGTTTTCACACGTGGTCTTGCTCTTTGGTAGGTGCACAGGCACACGGCCCTGGCCGCCAACACGCAGTCCCAGCAGAACATTCACACCACCACCCTTGCCCGGGCTAAAGGAGAGATCTTGAGAGTCATCGAAATACTGATTGAGAAGATGCCTACCGATGTGGTGGACCTCCTTGTGGAGGTAAGACTGGTGTGCCATAACTGTCTGTGGGTTTGATGCAGCAGTGAATAACGTATTGGCCTGGAAAGCAGTTGTAAGATTTCTTTCTGCAGGGAATGCGATTTTGTTTTTCTCAGGAATCTTAAAAACTGAGAAGGAAACACTTGTAGGAGAACTTGGTGGGGTTAAGCAGAAGAGTGATACCAAGGGATAGTGCTTGACTCATCTCCTGTTCTATTTTTTGCCTTTATTTGCTGTTAGAGAAATTCCTTTTTTCTGGGGAGCTTGTAAGAAAGTATCTTTTCAGAAAGTAATAAAGAGGAAAAGGTGGGTACTTTTCAACATGGGTTAAAGACAGGGTTTCAGGCATGGGGCTCAAGTAAAAGGAGCTACTGAATAGGGAAGTATATGTGAGAGAACAGAATAGTAATCTTATTCCTGTAGCTCATATAAAAAGAAGGTGAAAAAGAAGAAGAGAATAGATCAATTTTAGATATGTTGTCATTGCTGGAAAAAAAATGAGCAGGAGAATTTGCTGGAGGTGTGGGTGTGCTCGTAGCAGTAATACTTGAATGCACTGAGGGATCACATGGACGTTTTTGGGTTTTGCATTCTTTGGTGCTGACAAATATTGTTGAAGAATGTCACAGATGATATAATCGATTCTTATCGTTGGTATTGATGCTCAGAAGCCTTCTTCACAACAGAGCTACTTACAGGGCACCAACAGCTAATGTTTACCAGTAATTTGTTGTTTTATGACTCTTTACTGGTACTCTGAATGTTTGCTTGAGTCACCAATACCACTGCTATTGTGAACTCCGTTACATGCAAGATAGGTTTTTGTTTTAATCCCAATCATATTTTAAACTTAGATATCAAAGGTGCATTCAGACCCAGAAATTCTCTATTTTCACCTGTTCAGAACTACACAATGCACAATGTTAAATGACTTTAACTTTTGTTTCCAAGGTTATGGACATCATCATGTATTGCCTTGAAGGATCTCTAGTTAAGAAAAAAGGTCTTCAGGAATGCTTTCCAGCCATCTGCAGGTAAACTCTTCCTTCAAGAATACTGTGAAGAAAAAGAATTTAGAAATATTTCCTTTTGGTGACTCGTGGAGTGAAACAGTCTTTTGCATGATACTTGCCCCTTAAAACATCCAGTGTGCAGAGTGTTTTTTAGCGCACATGTAAGCCTTTATGGGTTTTTAAATCTCCGTCACATCTGACAGAGATATGGATCAGAAAAGAAAAGCATTAACAGCTCTTTGAAGTTCTAGTATTTAAAAAGTCCAAATATGGGAAAATGTTGTGCAGTCTCTTGAAAAACTCTGTCCTGCTCCACCTCCACACTTCCCAGCTGCCCCACTGGAACAGCCACAGGAGCTGACCAGATTGACTGCATAGCTGCCTTTCGAAGGATTTATAAACACCTAATTTTTTTCCTGGTGCAACAATGATGATGATATACTTATCAGATTAGCTTCTAGGTTCCAATACGCACAACCTGCTTGCATGAGTTAGTTGCCACCGTAGTAGAGATTGGGAAGGAAAGGAAATAAAATTAGGTCAGACTCTGACAGCATAAAATAAGAGTTTGCTTTAGGGGATTTTGGAGCAGTTGTTGCTCTAATGGAGAATTTTGAAAATAAATGTTATTTTGTCTATGGCAATAACCAACTGCTGTAATCCATCTAGTAGCTGACAGTAGGGCATAGTTGTAGGACAACAGCTTAGATGTGCAGTTTTACATACGTGTAAGCATGGCCGTAGGGCGCAAAGAGGAGGCTCTCGTCGCTGGAGGATGCTTTTGCAAGGCTTTCCGTGCTCTCCAGGCCTCCTGGGCTATTCACAGAGCCCCGTAATACAGCCGTCCCGTAGGAAAAATAGGTAAAACTGAGATAACAAGAAATACGAAGTACCAAATGCCTTCCCGTAACAGAGGCCTGCTTTTTCTGCCTTGCAGCTGTTTTTCAGGCGTCCACCAGCTGAGCAAGCTGTGCTCCGCACTTTTGGCCTATCTAATGAGTGAGGGCCATGTTGCCATGCTGCGTAGTCCTCTTCCCATGATTGCTGACATCCTTTTTTCTGCCTGCCCATCTGCCTGGTTCTCTCGGGTGGATAGAAATTGTGTTGTAAAGTGCCTTTTTCATCTTCCTTTCCTCAGCATTTTTGAACAGGGCTCTAAAGACTTGGGCGAGCTCCTTGGCAGCTTTATGTTTGCAAACGTTTCACTACTCTCCCACTGGCATCTTTGAAAGATGAACAGAACGGGGACACGGGGAACAAAAGCTGGACCTCGGCTCGCAGCTCGTACGTGACAGGCCTGTCCTTCTCAGGTTGCTAATTCATGTGGCAGGAAGTAGGACACAAAGGGTTTTATCCGATTGTTTTCTAAAAACACAGCACAGTGCATGCATAGGATTCAATTGAAATTAAACCTCCCAAAATCAAAAGAGCCCTGCTGGTGGCTTTAAGCTGTCTCACAGTCTGTTGTGTGTGTAACTTGTTTAGAAAGCGTTTAAAATTGTCGCTCTGTGGACACTGTGGACGTTATCTGTGGAGATAATATGCATTAATTGCATAAAGTCAAAGGGAAGGCGAAGCGTGGTAGCTTTCCTGTTTGTGTCCACCTTGCTGGTGGCTTTGCAGGTTGGAGGACACTGGAAGACACAAGCAGTAGTTCAGTACCTGACTCCCACTGACCTTCAAATGGAGTTGAGCATTATCAGTCACTTCTGTCTTAGTTCTACTTGGTTCTTAAAATGGTACTTTTAAATAATAAAATGTGATTTATAAAATGTGAACATTTACAGTATCTTTAGACTATTATAAATATCCCAGTTATACTATTAAACGGGTACAACCAATAAATTAAAATATTCATCTGTCGAGTGGTACATTTTAACTTAATAAGCTATTAAAATATTGAATAGTTTCAAGAAAAGAACTATTATCCTGTTGACAGATAAGATACTGATAGAGGTAATCTTCCTTCTTCCTGATACTTTAAAAGGCTTAACTTAAAATGTAAGTGCAAGGGCAAGTGGGAATTAATGCAAAAAATCTCCCTGTTTCAGTAGTACCTTTATAGTGGTACGTTGTCTTAAAATTTTGTTAAATTACTAGCAATATTTCCTATTAAACATAGTTATAGCCATTGTAAAAATGATACAGCACCCCACCGATCTGATCATTGAGCCCAATGGAAATTTTCATAAGATTTTAGCAAATCGTTGAATCTCTGGAGGGATTCCAAGTGGAAATACTTTGACATAATCCTATTACTAATTCTTTAATATCCTAATGCTCTTTCTGCTATACTGTATTATATGGACAGATGTTGTGATTAAATCATTCAGCTGTCTAAATACTTCTGCTAGGTGTGCAAGCTCTTCTTGCTCACAGAAGATTAGAGAAATACCATATTGATAGCTATAAAGACAAACATTTGTTTGGTGCCTACGCGGACTCTTTTGAAGGGATGTTCTAATTTTAGTGGAACAGTAAAACCTAGGGCCGTGAGCAACAGTGTGCTGGGTTAAAGCACCAAATTATCTTTCCTCTAATTTTTTCATCTTTTTTACTGTTGTACAAACGTGGCAGTCATGCTGTTAATTGCTGTGAATGTAACTCAATCCCATCTGGTGGTGATGAGGTAAATCCATCACTATGCAACATATTTTATAGCATATGATTAGGGTGTATATTTGCTTTTCCCGTAAGTGTTACTTTTTATAAGTGATGTTTAAAAAAATTTTTTAAAGATAATATTGAGGGCAGCATAATTCTATTTGACTTGAGCATTTTCCAGATGCAGCAGTTGCACGCATCTGAGTGGTCCCTGATGGAATCTGCCTGGTCACGTCATGTATTTAGTATATACTGTTCATTTAAAGCCTTCTATATATTCTCACACGAGAAGCTACATTAAATTTAAAATAACAACTATTTTGCACAGCTTTTTATTAGGGTGCAGTCTTGCAGGAAGCATTGGAACTTCAAATGTTAGCCAAAGCAAGCTTGTACCTCAATGTGGTATATTGTGATTATTGCCAGGGTTTTGGAGACTAAAGTTCAGGAAGCGATGGTCTAACGCTTTGAGGCGCTATTATGGTAATGCTCAGAGAAAGCCTAAAAAGCCTGATTCCACAGGAGGGAAGGAAAAGAGAACACAACGTGAAATATGGCTGAAGAATAGCTAAGACACCATCCAGACCCCCTCTGGCTGATTGCAAGATACTGAAGTTCTAAACTAAGGTTTAATAACGGTGTCATGGTGTGAAACAACAAATTGTTTTCAGTGAACATTTAACTTTCCTTTTTTGCACTGTTTCTCCTCTTTATGAATGCAAATAGAAGTCTTTAATTACAGCAAAGTGCTAAAATCTGATGAATTTACTGAAACTTGATGATGAACTCATGACCCTTGTAGTTTTAGAAGGCCAAAAGAATATTGCCTCTATAAACCGTACCTCGTAGGTGGTTCCCAGTGTTTAAAAGTCCTGACCCCTGAAAATAAACTCTGTTAACTCTGTGACATTCTACACATTAAAAAAAAAAAAAGGTATTGGATGTTAAGAATACAAAATTGCATAAAATTTTGAAGAAATGAACCCAAAGATTCACTTACATCCATCAAACCAGATACGGTCACTGTTGCAGCTGAACGCAGCCTCAACCAGCTTCCAGCAGCCTGCCCAGCGCGGGCAGACTCCGCTTTAGAGGAGCAGCTCATGGCTGTGTCGAGCCGCTGCAGTCGTTTTTGCAAAGTCTCTTTAAACAGCATGCAGGAAAACTTGCGCTTAGTGAAGCCTGGCTTTGCTTGGGGCTTTGGTTTCTGTTTGCTTTCCTGTTGCTGTGTTAAAGGTGATGTGGGCACCTTTGTGGGTGTCAAAAGAAGTCTTCCTTTCTGCTTTTTTGTAATTAATGCATAAATATCTTTGACAGAGATTCATGGAACGTTTTTGTTTTGAAAGTGACTGCTTGGCTTTTCTTCCACTTTCCGCAGTCGCTTTTCTCACGTGCTGCAGTAGAAGCAGCAACGATCTTCTCACTTTTTCAGCAGCTAGTTCTGTCATTAGTGTCAGAGCAAGAGAGCTTCAGCCATATAGTGTAAGTTATTTTTGTTGAGTGTTAAGTTAACATGGCTGTGACAAGCTGAACCCGCTTGCCAAAGGCACAAGGATCTGAAGGGAAGGTTGGGCCACGCTGCCCTTCATCTTAACCTACACAGTTTTCATTTTCGAAAGATGGGAGGGAAGGGTGTGTACAAGTGACAGCTCATGCTTTAATTTGGAGCGTTACCTTGTACCAGCAGCAGCAGCATCGTTAATTTGGTTCCACCAGAATTCCTCAAAAGGTTAGGTGGAGTTGTCTTTTGGCTGACTAGTTTCTTTTAAAAGCAATAGTAGAGCAGGGATTCCATTAAGGTGCCAACCAGGGTATGGATGCATCAGCTAGACTCGCAAAAAAGAACTTGTAGTATATGCCAACCAGGGTATGGATGCATCAGCTAGACTCGCAAAAAAGAACTTGTAGTATAGTCTAAATATATATTGGCATATCTTTCTCTATTAAATTCTACCATATAGAGGCTTAGAACGTGGATTAAAATATTTAAACATATAGGTGGTTGACACAGTGGTAAGCTAACAAGGATAAAGATCGAGGCTATTGAGTTGAAAACTGAATGTCAGACTAAGGAATATTTCTTAGAAAATTAAACTCAAAAATGTCTATTTCCGTGAAGCTTTTCTTTCCAAGCACTCTTTTGTTATGTAGACTGATGGATTTTTTCTTTTTGAGGAAAAATACTGACTCAGCTCTCTGTCTAAATGGGCGCTTAAATGCAGGAAGGAGAGAAATGCTGTATGCTTGCCCGGGGTAGTCTGTGATGCTCTTTCTGAATCTGCCGGAGGAGACCAGTGGACTGTGCCCATTCAGTGGTGTAATAGAACTAATGGGGATATAAAACATTTTCTATAAAAACTTTTTGTTGTATTCCATTTCACTTAAAATGATCAAGTAGTGTGTATTTTTCTGCAAGATTAAATATAAATCCCGAGTTTGCTGGTTCTGTAAAGCAGCTTTGCAGATAGCCTCCTTCCTGTTCACCTGGGAAATAATAATGTAAAATAATAACAATAAAAAGTAATAAAATAATATTTAAAAATTATAAAAAATAAAAAGTCTTTAATAATGTGGGTGGTGACAGTTGGACATGAAATGGTGTGTAAACTGTGAATGCGCTCTCATTAGAGTCCTCTCGTTACCGCTGTAGTAACTCGCGTGCAGTACTCACATACCGATGGGCTGTAGCGCCCGTGGGTGCCCACTCGCCCGGAGGGTTATCCCTTTCCTCGCCCGTGACCGGCTCCTGCCTCTCCTGGCTGGTTCCCAACAGCTTTTGAGCATTTCCAAGCACTTCCTGGCTGGAAAAGGAAGTAACGGAGATGGCATGTGGCCTGGAAGTATTTCCATACCCGGGGAAAACGGGGCGCCGGAGCACATCCGAGCCGCTTGCTCTCACCCTTTTCCTGTGTGAGAATTGGCAATTTCCCTGTCATTTTTTTAAGCCTTGTTTCATGCTTTTCTTCCTGACTGCCTCCCTGCGCTGTAGAAACAAGCGCAGGAGGAACAACATACCTGTATGAGAGTATACACTATTATAGAGAGTATATAGAGAGTATATACTATTTATAGCACTCTGGGAATCCTTTAAGGAAAAAAGGCAATAGATCATGGTAAGATATTGCTAGTATTGTTGTTTCAAGCCATAAATGCAGTCGGCAGTGTATTTTTATAGACTGATTCTAGCAATCTCTGGCAAAATTTGCTACTGTAAAATTTAACTCTAAAATTAAAATTTACCAGCAATGCAGTAGGCGCTTTTCAGAGATCTGCTCTCCCACTTAGAAAAAAGGCGCACTACTATTCCCAAATACTTGAATGGGAAATAAGGATTTTAAAACTCTCCTGTGTTTCAAGGTGTAAAATTCCTTGAATTTTGAAATTCCCTGAATTCAACTTAATGCCATATCCTCGCACTGAACCTTAAGGGATATCACATACTTCTCAGTTCTTCTTCACCTGGAAGAGGTTACAGGGTTAGCGATAGTTTGGTAACTTGTCTTTCTTTAAAACCAAACAAAAATTTATGAGTTGGCGTATTTTTCCCTGTCCTTCCTTTCATTCTGTCTGTCTTACTTGATTTTCAAGGAAAAATGCTTTGAAATTTTTCGGGGCTTAAAGATTGTCTTATTTAATCATTTGACATCGAGCACTGTCATGGTGCTGAACTATAAACAACATATACACATGGACATTCAGAGAACTTATAATTGTTATTTAGGTTATTACCAAACTCAGCAGAAGTATTTCACTCTCTATGATAAAAATATTTTATATGTTCTGCAATAATTTCTCAGATATCAGTTGGCTTTGTTTGCTAAATGCCACGAATGAAAACTGGCAGCTGATGGATTTTTGCGTCAAATCTCCGTTCTAGCACTGATGTTAATTACCCAATGGCATTGCAAATTAATTTTAACATCATGCAGGCAGGTCGGATCTCACCTGTTACTTGTTATACTCTTCAATTCAGGTTCTACATGGTCAGCTATTATGAGCGGAGTCACAGAATAGCGGTTGGAGCTCGCCATGGTTCAGTGGCCCTCTACGACATCCGGACTGGGAAATGTCAGGTAAATAAATCATTGTGACTTCCTCCCCATAAAGTGTGCGAGTTATTGAAAGGAAAGAGCAGCCAGCGCTGCATCGGTTGACATGCTGAGCTGCTGGAACATTATGGATAATGCTAAGGGGATCAATAGTTTAATGAAGGACTCAAAGTATATAGAGCCCTACTGTCTTCATTCACTGCAACCAAATGGGTGCTACAGATGGGTTAATAATAAAAGCCTAAAGTTAGGTGATACTTCTGCCCTGAAATAAATAAATAAATCTGATTTTTTTTAAAAAAAAAGGTTTTGTAGAAGTAGATTTATCTGCTATATTAAGCATGAAGAAAACCCCCTGGTAATTTTTTTTCCTAAAACTCCTCTCTATGAAACAGCGTGATGCTTATGTTTGAGGTATTTTCACTCTTCTGATATACCTATTTTCTTACCAGTTACCACTGGTCTAGGACTGGATATACTTAAGGATAACATTGAAATGATTCCTTTACTTGAATTTGCTTGGAAATAAAAATGTTTAAATAACAAAGCTTTTATCTTCCATCATCTTTTCAGAAAAATTCATTGGTAATATTCTTTCATATTCCTTGTAATATGTGATCAACTATTACTTCTCAGTGAATTTCAATAGCTTTTTATATAAAATTTAGATAAAGTATATACATTTTGAATCTGCTTTATTAGTTCTTTCTGCTTTTTTGTGTAAATGTAGTGTTTTTTTGTTTCTAAACTTAGACTAATATCTGCTCTGCGTAGTCCTTGCCAAATGGGTGCTACAGGACAGGTAGCACAGATTTCTGCCGGCTGAATCTGCGGTGCCACTCGGTCCTTTGCGGGCAGAGCCACAGACTTAGGTCTGCATGGGCAGTTCATTTTCTGCTGCTGACTTTTGGGTTTTATTTCCCACGTGTAGTAGCTGTGAATGTTGTATGCTTTGGTATTTTCCGTTTTGACAGGTATCCTGAGGAAGCCGAGATGGCGAAATTTATTTTACAAATAGCTGTCTAATGCTAGCAAGTCATAGCAGTAGTTGGTTCCATCTTGTTTCAGATTAAGTCATCTGGATTGTGTTTTCTTAATTTTACTATTAAATCAGTCCACAAGAAGTGGTACATATTGCTATGGCAGGTTTCGGTGAGCATTTTTGACATGCTTATCTGGAGATAACTGAAAATTAAGAAAATTACTTGTGTTCTGGTTGTGCAGATTTCTGATCCTTTGGTTGTTTGGATGACTGGCCTAATTTTCATTACCAAATATATGCCAGTACAGTAAGCTGTTGTTTTCAGCTCCTACTGTATCGCGTTCATCAGAGCTCATGTTGTTTCATGTCAACAACCGCTGTGCTGATGTCCAGCCGTCAGGCCCCAGCAGAGATGAGCACCGTGCTGCACGCGGCTCTTCCTCCTCCTCCTCCTCCTCTTCCCAAACACGTGCTGGTGCTTGTCCGCGCCGAGGGACGTATCCAAAAGGGCTCCCTTTTTCATGTTAGTTGATGTTTCCTTGTATTAGCTTCCTGAACTAAGTCCAAGTTTGCATCAGTAAATTGAATAATTCTGTGGGTTAATTTGACATGCTAGTGAATATTCAAACACTTGTTTTCTTACTTTCTTAATACGGTTCTGGACAGGTCATGGGAAGCGGAGAGGGGCTCTGCGGAAGAGACGGCCTTTGAGGATGATGAGGGCAGCGGCGTTTGCAGCTTTTGTTGTTACTGGCAGGACCGGGGCAATTTGGCGAGCGCCAGATCCGTGATTTTTAGGGGGCAACGCCATCTATTGGATGCAGGTTTCTTATTCCGATTCTGACCGGGTCAGTCATTCCTCACAGCTGCAAATTTCAAACTGCTCCGCAGGCATAAAATTAGTTTAGGGGTGTATAGCAGAAAATAATGCTTCAAAATTCAAAAAAGCTCATTTTTTTGTTGTTGTTGTTTTTGTTTTTACAAAAGTTAAAGCTACTCAAAGTGCTTCTCAGAACCCTGAAAGTGCCTTGGTGTCTTTCCGAACGGGGTCAGAACAGGAATGAGACCGCTCAGCCTGGGGGCACCGGCCGGGGGTCCCCTGCGCCAGGGATGGGGACCAGGGGTCCTGCGTGCCGGGGCTGGGGATCCCGCACTCCTGTGCTGCTCCAGGGCCCAGGGTCCTGCTCCCACTCCGGGGCCGTGCGTCCCTGCTCCCGTGCTGGGGCCGGGGCTGGGGTCGTGCTCTAATGCAGAGCAGGAGCCCAGTTCTCAATCTCCAGCATAACATGTTGGTACCGCAGACCCCGTACACTCGTCCTCTTCTGCGCTCTCCTGTTGGGACCATTGCACTTTCTGTCCTAACTCCTTCTATATTTCTACCAAGAAAAGTATTTATCCAACCCATGCCAGTTTCTATCTTAAGCTCGTTCAATTTCTTTCCGTTTATAATGTTTCTTGAACAATGTTGCCAGAAATACAGTATCAAAAAATTGCTTAAGCATTCCTATTTTAAAGAGAAATGACGATGCTTGAATCTTTTTTTGAAGCCATAAAAATAATCTCGCATTTAGTAAATACGTTTGTGTTTCGGAAGCAGAGGTCTTGAAGCGCACATGACAGTCTGTAGTTACCCAGGTGTAATTCACACGGAAGCTGTTTTCAAACAGGCATTGGAATTACTTACGGGATAAGGGGAGGGGGGAAGGACTGTTTGTTTTTCCATTTATGCTCATCATCAAGGGCATACGTTAACTGAGATTAATGCTGTGATAAGCCCCTGGGGAGAACCGGGAGCTGCCGGTGCTCCAGGTAGGACCTCCTTGGGTTTTGAGCCTGCTTCTGCCATAGCCGGCGTCACGTCGCCCCGGATCAACTGGCCAAGCTCCACCTGAAAAAACGTTGGGTTTCTTGACACGCAGTGCTGCTCTTGGAGGGTCGTTCCAGAGCGTCGATGGCCTGGAGTATCACGGGTTGGAAAGCCTGTTTATTCCAGCCCCAATACACTTATGGTTAGTTCTGTACAAGTTTTTTTTAATCTTTGTACCAGCATGGACCTTTAGCTTGAATAATAATTCCCTCTCCCTGGTTTTTACTCCTTGGCCTTACAGGCAGCATTAAAATTCCCTTTCAGCCTTTGTTTTGAAAGGTGAAATGAACTGAGGGCTTTTAAAAGTTTCTTTCCAGTAATAGACTCTGTTTTCCTTAATCATCCCGAGACAAAATATTTATGTTGTGGGCTCCATATAGATTGACTTAAATGTTTATTCCAGTCATACTGCTTAGTTTCCCCAAACCTTCTTTCTTTTCTCTCCTGTGAAAGCACAACTTCAAAGCGCTGTTTACTTGAATATTGTTCTGCAAGATGCAACTCTGCTTGAGTTTGGCCAAGTCTCATGTTTTTGACCCATACCTGTTATGTCCGTAGATGTTTCTGATGCATGACTTTCCCTTGTAGATTTCTTATTTATTCCTAATGCGTTTTTGATGGTGTGTTATTAGGTTACTCGGGACGCCTTCCCTTAGCTTAGGATGCAGATCTTGGGTAGTTCTGCCACCCGTGGCTCCGGCACCTGAACGTGGACATGTATCTCAGGCTTTCTGTAGCCAGCTTTTCTCTAATGCCAGAACCAATCTAATTACCGTTACCTTCTGGGCTTCCAGGTGGTATTTGGGGAGGGAATCTGCCATGAAGAGCTCTCAAGAATGGAAGCTCTCTGTTAGTTAAAGCATTTCAGTTTAACTCCAAACCTTGGGTTACACCAAAAGGCTTCGTAGACGGTCCGCTTACTTCTGCTCGGCTGGGGCATGTGGGTGGTGCCCTGGCCCCACCGAGGCTGGTGCCCGGGTTGCTGTTGACTGCAGTGCCCTCAGGATTTTGCCCTCCTCTGTTTCGTTCTCTTGCTCCGGAGCAGGAGGATCGAGGAGTGGGCGGCCGGCTTTCTCCGTGCCGTGTCGGCGCGTAACGCGGAGGAGCCCCGTCGCGTGTCCGCGGAAGCATGCTCGCCCGCAGCCGCTGGTCCTGGGAGCTTCAGGGGAGCCTGTGCCGGCAGCGCCGTGCTCCCGGCGATCGGGCGGGAGGCGTTCGGGTTGCCTTTAGAGACGGGGGCTCAGTACGTTGCACGTGCAAAACCAGAGCTGGGCACCGAAGAGGGGTGCTGCTTCGTGTTTCTCAAAGAGCCAAGCGGAAAAGGGGAATCTCCGCTGGAGGTCGCGCAGTGACCATGGATGGAGACCACGGTCTCCATCCCCAACAGCCAGGCGGGTCAGTCTTAGGCGCCTGAATGGCAGTGAAGGACCATCCAGTTTACCAGGGTGAGTCCGTGCCCCTACCGATGCGCATTTGCTCACGGGGATCGCGCGTGACGGCCGGCAGTCCCTGCCCAAGGCTGGGAAGGACCTCCTCCTTCCCTCCTTGTTGAGCTGAACCGCTTCTCCACCCCGCTCGGCCTTCACAGCATCCCAGCTGTGGTGAGGCAAGCTCAAACCCGCTCCTGGGGGCAAAATCCCTCCCTTTGGAGGCGACGGAGCAAAGCTCGGCCGGGCTGGGCCAGCTTTTGGGAGCCCCGTTTCCGACAGGCTGCTCGATGTGGGTCTGCAGGGCTGTGTCCGAGCAGCATCGGTTAGGAGATGTGGGAGACACCAGAAATCCTCATGAGAGGAGGAGAAACCTGCACTTGCGGTTGCTTTTGACTTTGTGATGTTCGTCTTGAATAATTCATGGAAGAAATAATCTGATAATATATTACTGTGAATATTAAATTAATTATCCTGGATGAAATTAAGTCTTAAAATGTTATTTTTTCTTATCACGCAGTCATGCTGAATTAAAAAAAATCCTCTTTAAGCTCAAATGGCAGCAAGATCTGAGTAGTCTGGCTTTTTATTTTGCTGAAATTATGTCAAAGAATTAACATAGGGTTTAGCTGTCTCCTTACAGTTTGTCAAAAATTTTGTAATAATTATCAGCAGTGGCACAAACTCTTGTCCTAAATATGTGCTCCATTAAAAGCAGTTATTTTATTTCTATGCTACAGGCTAAATAAGGTGCTAATGATAGGAATTTTATCATCTGTTTGAAGAAAACAGAGAGGTATTTTAACTTAATAATAGAAAGCGAAAACACTTTAAATGTATTTTTTTTCCTTCCAGCATATTTTTATTTGGTTTTCAAGAAAGATGGTTGTCCATAGTGACTGAGAAATTACATCTAATGATTAATAGAATGATGGATGTCAAGAATCACCTTTTTTTAACAAATAATAAATCAACATTTTTATGTGATAGGTTTTTTCCAGAAAAACGTATAATATTAGTATCACTTATTTAACAAGGTGTCAATTATTAATACTACCAGTAAAACGTTGCCTCAAAGCAAAAGTAGTCTGCAGCTCAGTATTTGCCTTTTGTTTTGCCTTCTTAGTAAATGTACAGATGCATCTACTAGCATGTGAATTTTACTTAATATTTTAAAACAGATCATTATGATACTTTAAATTTTTAAACAGTTCCGCATTAAACTCTTACTTTCCAGTGTGTATCTTGCTCATTTCAGACTTATGGGTTTTAGTTTGTTTTTTAAAATATTAAATGGGAATGAAATTGCAGTCCTTCTGCATCCTATGAAGAGCATTCCAAATACCCATCATTTTTCTCACGTAATGATTGTTTACAATTTAATATATAGAGACTGAATTCTCTCTCCTTCTCTTTTTTCTATAAAATTGTTTATTAAATATGCACTGAGAGCTGTTTCCCGTTCCCCGGGCCTGATGCGCGCCGCATATGCGTTGGCACTAATTTCATTTTCCGGTGCTTTCGTGCCCGAGCAGCGTGTGCTGTGGGAAGTGGAGCAGGGCAGCGTCCTTCCCGTGGCGGTATTGATTTGCCCTTCAGCTGTTTGCAGCGCGCAGAGAACCCAGGGCCTTGTTGTTGATTATCTACACAATGTCTCGGTGAACATTATTGACCCATTGCCGCTTGCTGCCTATGGCTCTTGATTTTTCACACCGTCTCCATGACACTCATAATAAAACATACTATCTTATTGCTGCCCGGCTCTGGAAGCCAACTGATCTACGCTGAGAAGAACTGCTGCGGTTCTGGAGAACGCTTTATTGTACGTGGGACGAAGCGGTGGAGCAATTTTAAGATTGTCTTTGTATTCTCTTTAACGGCTACCACTATGCCGTGGTTGGACTCCGTCCTGTAATAACGTCGTTTACTTAGAGAAAGAGAGGCTTATATATTTTTGCATTATGCTGTTGAAAATTACAGTAAAATTGTAGGTGAGGCTGGATCAAAGCTGCTTTTGGAATCTTTGAATGATCAAAAGAACAAAAGAATCAAATAACAGTTTTAAAAAAATAAAGTTGTTTTACTGTTACGAAAAGTGAAACAATATAAAACATCAGGATCACTTTTACCGTTTTAAATGCTTTGATAAGTCCCAAAGTAATGATCACAAATAGAAATAGCCAGCAGTTTAGCTACTTTATTTTAGCTAAGTTATCAGCTATTTTCAAATTCATTAAACTATATTTGACTATAAAGTAACTGTTTCTTGGAGGAGATTATGGGGGGATGGTTGGAATCATTTCATTTATTACATTAATATTACTTTATATTGTAAACATTAATATTTACCATATTAATATGACATAACATTACAGTGTTAATATTACTTTAGATTATTGCTGTAAACTGCCTTTGTGGGCAGATTTCTTTGTTTTGTTTCTTCATAAATAGAGCTGTCTAACAACAAGTGATTTTGTATTTTGATTGTGTAGTATATTCAGAACTACACTAGGAGGGAGATCTATTCTGGAGGTCGGAGTTAGTTAATGCATTAGTTAAACATTGGCATATTTCCAGAAATGTTTTTTTACAATAGCTACTATTGAATTCATTCAGCTTTTTCTTTTGCTAGAAAAGTAGTGGTTTTGTGACCGGAATGTTTTTAAATGCTTCAAAACATGGTATTCTGAGACGGATGGTAGGATATAAAAGATCTATAAGAGGATAAGATTTATTTTCAGTCTCACGACATGATGAGCAGCCTTCGGAGGGATGCTGAGCATCTCAGGAGGACCCAAGTTCCTTGTAAAAGCAGATCTCTTTTTTCTTTTCTTTTTTTTTTTTCTTTTTTTTTAATAGGGTCTAGCACCACATCCATCAGTGTGGTATCAACATCCTCCAGAGCTGCATTAAATAATTTAACATGTATTCATCACATGCGATGCGTCTCTCAGGAGAGCAAAGTTGTGAATGGCCTGAGCCCATAGACTGGAGGCTCTCGGGGTGGAGGGAAGGAGAGCGTTAAGTCTAGATGGGATTGCTGTGATCATCAAGTCTCACTTACTGCGTAAGACAGGACACTTAGATGCAGTATCAGTGGGCAGTGAGTATCCTCCGAAGATCATCTAATCTTGACAATATATTTTTCAGTAATAAAAAACCTACCAGAATCATAATGATGTGTTTCAGTAGTTAATTATTGTCATTATTAAAATTATGTTTTATTTCTAGTTTGACAGTGCTTTAGCTTCAACTTCTGACCACTAGATCCTGTTTCACATTTAACAGTTAATGAAAGAAATTGTGGATTTATTTTCTTTTTATGAGTGCTCTTGACTGTGATCCAAGTCACACCATAATACTTGATAAAATAATAAAAAATCGCGTTCCTCGCCTTTGGATGCTCCGAGGCCAAGCTCTGAGCGCCTCCTCCTTTTCCCTGCACCACACCCCTGCCCCAAGAACCACCTTGTCGTCTTCTCACCGCCTTTGGGCGTCCTTTTAGGGTAGAACAGACCCTTCTGGGAATCCGCCAGGAATACGCAAACTCAGCAATTTTTCTGTTTCCAGTTGCAGTCCAAAGCATATCGATTAGCCGCTGTTAAACTCGTTTAAGAGCCGACCTGCTTGCTACATCCCGCGTGGATGTCTCCCAGGAACGGCGTGCCAGGCAGCAGCATCCCAGCCGGCAGCGGGCTGCGCCTGGCCGTGCGCTCGCTCCCTGCGGCCGCTTCCCGGGGAGCTGCTCACGTTGGCTTAGCTAATAACGTCAGCTTTCTTCCATGGTGGGGAACATTCGCGTTTCTCTAACGTCTGGAATGAGTCGGTGTCAAGTCTTGCAAGCTCCTTAGCTAGTTTGTTGAAGGCTCTTCCGCTTGGTGATGGTTGCTCGTGCGCGCTTTCTTGGTGAAGCTTTCTATTTGGGAAAGCAAGTGATTCTGTTCACAATCGTCCTTCTGCGTGAAGAGAAAATTCGACAGTTTAAAGCCAGGCTCTGAGGTTACCTGGTGGTGTGTCCACATAAGTCTGGGATCTTGCTTATCTGCTCCATTTTGCCGGGAAGTAGGCGTTAATTACTGCTCAGTCCCGGGGTGTCCCCAGGGGACTTTTAAAGGTTGAGACTGAGATCTCGAAATGGGCCAAATCGGGGTAGAAAGCAGACTGCAAGTTAGATCTTTTCACAGTAACTTGTTGAAATGAAGTACAGCTGTATTCTGAACTGGTGGTGGTTTTTATGGCCTGATAGACCGGAGGAGTTCCTGCTCAAGACCTTAAAATGTTGTTGTTTTTATTATTATTATTATTATTATTTATTGGCAAACAAGCACAGCTTAACATTTACAGTACACAAAAATAGGACAGCTGGAGTGCTGGACTTGTCCCTTAGGGAATGGTACAGTAGCCTGGAGAGCGATGGCCAGTTTTTTAAGGGTAATGCTGAAAGGGAACAGTGTTACCAAATCTTGCAGAACTTGGGGATGTTTTATAAATTCTTTCCAAGTGTTTACTTAGGCTTAGTCTGAACAACAGCAAACTGTCGCAATTTTATTGAATGCATTCGTCAGCTGAAATAATTGGTCATGGGGTTTTTTGTTTTTTGGTGTTTTTTTAAGGTATTGCATATAAACATTTAATGTTAATTTTGTGCTTACGTGTTAAAGTTTCTGTTTCAGTTCTCGAGCTAAACACAGTTCTGGCTGAGAACATTTGAAATTCACGTTCTTCTTGAAATTCATATTCTGCTTGTTCTTGTGACTTCTGACAAATTTCGCCAAATCCCAATTTCCAGAAAAACTGATGGATAGCTAAAAGGGCAAAAGGATGGCAGAAATCAACTCTGTGTTTTGCATAGATAGGTTGTATTCAGGTTGCAGATTACTCATGTCATGCTCAAAAAAGAAACAAAGCCCAAACCAAAAAACTCTTACCGCCTCCTTCTGTGTCTTAATTTTATTTTTGAAAAGAAATTATCATAAGAAAAGGGCTGAATAAGAATAAAGCTGTGAAGCAATGAGACTAATTCATATGTATACTTTTTTCCTTTGTCTGTGTGATCTCATCTCTCATATCCTGCATAATCTAAAGCAAACTACATTTAAATAGAGAGATAACTTGCTGGAAATTTTGCCGTCGTTTCTGCCGTTGTGTTCATTGTTATGCATAGATTGTCCTTTTTAGGCTGACCTTTCATTTGTACAGCTTTGAGACCGAGCGTGGCTCCGAGTTCAGGGAACACAGGGGTGTTTTTATAAAAATCCATGAAATATGTTCTTTGTCCTCTGACTTGTTCAGTAACAAAAAGATGTTTGATGGTGTGAAGTAGGTATCCACTTAAACCAAGCTATTTCAGCAGATTTTTTGAACAGTCAAAGCTCTTTTAAGTGTATGCAGAGATTCCTTTAACTGAGTCATAGTTATCAGGTATTGCAAAGGTTAAGCTTTATGAGCTGCACAAAAAAAGGTTGAGGTTTCATCAAAAACTTCCATCCTCGCTACCTGTCGACCACAATTTGATGATGATTATTGATTATTTCACAGCCTTTCACTCACTCTGGCACTGCGGCCAGCCTTGATATACAGATAGGGCTTCAGTCCAGCTAAAATAAGACTCCATCTTGATAATGGACTGAGATGAGATACTGTTATTTGATAAAGATAATTGATGTTTCACAGTGAATTGGAAAACAGTTCTGCGTGCACCAGATCTGTGGCTGTTCCACCTGCAAATATGGCCATTGTTTACACACCGTAACAAAGAAGTACAGTTAAACAATGCAGTGCTGCTCTTAACCATCGCTGTGCACAGAACGCACTGTGTTAGGATGAGTGGACATTTTAAACCACAAATAAAACATTCAAACTAAGGAGCACAGTTTCTAATTTTGAAGTCAAGATGAACTTTCGTGAACATGCATGTAACTTAGTGTACTTCTGATGAGATGCCCCAAAAACATTTCTCCTGTTTGGGATGCACTTGATGATTTATTTGCAGATGAGCTAGTATCCTGAGATCTTTCTTTTTTAATATGTATACATGTCACTTGAGTTATGCAAAATGCTACTTTTAGAAGCTGAAATTTGGCAAGGTAAAATAAAGTACAGAGTATGTCTAGATTTCTTCATTCTCCAAAAGTAATATCTCATAAATTGAAAAGAGCGCATGCTTGCCGTCTCCCACATATGCCTTTGTTGACTACACGTTTTTCAGCCTCCAGTTTTGAATTGATTAAGGTATCATTCATTGCAAGTTCTGTTCCCCCAAGTTCTTTTAGTCCTATTATAACCTTTGTAACCCCTAATTAAGCAATAGGAGCTGGCAGGGAGTGGGTTATCATGAGATAATGACACCCCAAGTGTGTTACGTGGCACAAGGTTCATCCGTGTGCCTCTAATCCTCCCGGGGTGTGATTATCTAATGATAAACGTAGCACACTGCAGCTCGTTGATAGCGCCGCAGCGCGCTCGTGCCACTGCAGTCGTGGCTGAATTACACTTTCCATCCGAAACGTCATTTTTTTTTTTCATTGATTTTACAAACTGACAATTTTGAGGTTTTCTGAAGTGACTTACATACAGTGCAAAGTCGTGACCCTGGAGACATACTTCTTTCTTTTTTTGTTTTCAAAGAAAACAAAAACATTTATTTAGGAGTACAAGAGCAAAAATGTGTGCAGTAATTTTTCCCAGAGTTAAAGCAGTCTCAGCAGATTGGACACAATTGAAAACAAAGGTTGAAGTTAAATTCAAAACATAAATTATTCATATTTTGCATAAGATTGTAAGTTATCATCAACATGCAATTGAAATTTAACTTTTTCTTTAGAGGTGCATTAATGAAGTAAAAGGAATGATGCTCTGCTACTTTTTTTTTTTCAAATTTAACATTAAATCAGTGTTGTCAGACTATAGGTATATTTTAGGTAACTAGATTTTAGGATACGTTAATTTTATTGGCTTCAGAATGATGGGGAAATACTAATGTCTGAAAGTTGCTTAATAATATTTTGCTCATCAGAGTCTATAGCAGTATTTTAAAGTCACCACAGATTTAGTATCATTATTTGTTAATTATTGTCACGATGTATTCGATAACTCCTATGTTCTTAGTTTGGGGGCCTCTCCTCATTGTGCCAGTAAACCTCAGGCATTTCACCTAGCTTAAGAGACCTACCCTGGAATGATGCATGGGAGACTCATGAGAAGAGTATCTGTTTCTCGCCACTGATTGTAAGGGGAATCTAGAAACTTGGGGTCAGTGTAATTTTCTCTACTTAAAGATGTGTAAAGTAAATTCTCACTAGGCAGCATAAGCTAGTCCAAAATCCCCAGATTAATTTGTACATACTAGTTTTTTGATTATTTTTCTTTTCCTTTAAAAACTTTAGTATTGGGGTATATAGTGAAAAACTAGCCCTTACTGAGTCACTAATCACAAGACTTTAGTTAAAACATAAGCATGAAAACTGCCTGCTATCATTACATCTTCTAACCAGCCTAGCAGCGTGACAGGTGGAGGCCTCTCTTTCCAAAGATGCGTGTTCTGCTCTTCCCTGAAAGAGGTCCTCCCTTGTGCCGAACTGTATCAAGTGTGATTTTTAGTATTACAAAGATTCAATGAGGTTATCATCAGTGTCGTTTACCAGATGTATTACGTTGCAGGAGAGACCCAAAGGCAGGACTGTGCTATGCTTAGCGCTGCAGAAACGTGAAGTAAAGACCCTACCCCGGAGAGCTTGCTGCTTCTGTAGGCACGGCAGAAGGACGTGCACGGGGAATCGAACACAAGTAGAGCGAATTGTTTCAGAATTTTTTTGGATTCGTTATGTAAATCTTTTCACCGAGACTAAGTTAGGTAGGGGTTAACTAAACGGCCAAAGAAAGGAAGAAGGGGTAAGGGTGTGAGACACAAGTGGTGGGAAAGATGGGAACAAAGCTCAACAAGGTAAGACAGCGAATGGTGGTAGTGAACGATTTGGACGGTGCTCTCACGGTATCAATACCATCCTTCCTCTAGTTTAAAAGTGGATTCAAGCCATGCTTTTAAATTTCCCCTATCATTCAATCTTGAGAATTTGTGTGTTGTTGACAATTATTATTTATTTAACATTTTGTTGTCTGTTCTACTTCCATTAATTTTATTGGAAAATATCAGCATAATTCCAGTATCACTGGTGTTTCTGAGGTAGTTTTTGGCTATTGACTTGCACGTAGGTATTTCGTTATACCTTGAAAGCATGAAGAAGGAATTCTCACAGCAGACAGAAAGCAAAGCCCTTCGTTTAGACTGAGCTGTACATTTGTAAGGTGTGTGAAGCTATGGCCACGAAGCTCTAATATCAGCTATACAGGTATTTTAATGCATGTTATGGAGAGATTATATCTTATGTGTAATGCTGTAACCAGAGCAAAGCTGTTGCGCCAATTTTCTTCCATACATCACCATACCTGTTGAATGGCCTAACTCTGCGTTCTCTGCATTGCAGAGCTTTCTGTTGCACTGGAACAGGCTTTCTTATTTGAGGAATTCAGGATCAAACTTCAGCATATATATTTATATTTCATGTGAATATGATCACTGATGCTTCTCTTGAAGTTGTTACAGCTTTACTATTTCATAAATTTTATTAAGTTTGTTCAGGGACTTTTTTTGGTTTGGGGGGAAATGAAGTTGTTTTGAATATATTGCTGATGTTGTCATTAGAAAAATCAAGATGATTTTAACTCCAAACAGTGAGTTTTAAAATATGTTAATTTAAATGTTGCTTTTGATCAGTTGGTGTTTGTCTTTGGTGTTGGTCAAATATGTGTAGTAATCAAGACAAACATTGAATGATCAAAATCAGGGCTCTATCCCTTTTTCAGTATGATTCAACACCTAAGTCATTCTGCATAGCTGCAGATTTTGCTGCTGCAATATGTCTTGAATACTACCATCTAAAGGGAAGTAGTGGGTCAGAGCCTCAGTGCTGCAAGTGCCTGCAGAGGTACTCGCATCGTGGTGGTACCTTGGGTTCATTTCTTGTCCTGTGACTTCAGCAGAGTTAAGTGGCTCCAGCTGCATGTTAGCCCATGTAGTCATAGGGTAATAGGATCATAGAAATATGGTTCTTCAGGTCAGAAGAGGCCTCAGGAGGTCTCTGGTCCAAACTCCTGCTCAGAGAAGGTCAGCTATGAGGTCAGGCTGGATTGCTCAGGACTTTATCCACAGATGGAGACTACACAACCTCTCTGGGCAGTGCTTGACTGTCCTCCTGGGGAAAGTGTCTCCTCCTGTCCAGTCAGGATCTCTCTCTTTTCCACTTACGCCTGTCGTCTCTCATTGTCCCACACCATCGTGAAGAGCCTGGCTCTATCTTCTCAGTGACCTCCTCACAGATACGGCACGGCTGCTGTTAGGTTCCCCAGAACTCTTCTCTTCTCTTCTCCAGGGTGAGCAAGCCCAGTCCTTCAGCCTCTCCTCACAGGGCAGGTGCTCCGGCTCCTAGGCCATCTCAGCAGTCCTCTGCTGAGCGTGTTCACGGGCTCTGGACATTAGCTGATATTTGTCATCTGATCTGCATTCCCTGTGAATAGAGAATGGTCTGGGAAAATGAATGCAAAGAAAAACACACAGTATATGTGTGTCGAGAAAACCCTCAAAGATTCTATTTTCATTGATTGAATCTTGATTTTCTTCATGAATGTCTAGAATTACATTTCGTAGAGACGCTTCTGATTAATCATTAAAACCTCATGTTGAAGCGAGTCCTGCTTAGTGTAAATCAGCTCTAAACCTGTAGCGGTGAGATGTGGAAAGGGCTCCTCGCGGAAGCAGGAGATTCGGTTAGCTGAGTCATTTCTCGTTCTTTAGGGGTTTTTTCCCTCTGTGCAGTCAGTCAGCCCTCTAATCACTTCCGTCAGCACCCCCGTGCCCCGGTTCGCGCAGGGACGTGTGCCAGCAGCGAGGGGCCGGGAGCGGCTGCAGAGCATGGCGTGCAGACACCAGCTCTTGTGCCTAAAAATCGTGTGCCATTTGGAGCGGAGGATTAAAGGGAAGCCCGAGTTCTGGTTGGGTTTATTTCCGAGGAAAAGATGTCTTTAAACATTTGCTAGAATCGATGCTCTGTTGGTCTTGGGTGCTTTATTTGGCTCACTACAGAATCAAAATCAGGGCTTCAGCAGTCAAAGCAGTAATTAAACTGTGCATAATACTATTTTATTTCAGTGCCTGGATACCTGTGTGTATTTTTGTTCTTATACAAGGCAGAATATTGTTCAATATTGTGCTTGGAATGAATAGGTTGCCCATGTGAAATAGCTTGTTTTAATTAAATTTGATCACTAAAGAAATGACACTGTTCTCTAATAGGGAATTTCATAGGTAGAAAAAAGGAAGGCTGTCCTGCAACCTGCACGAACACGTGCTTTTACTGACACTGTCACGCTGACAAGTTCAGCTGAGCCAAGAAAACTGTTAGAAGAAGCACATGTGCTCAGGCTGCGGAGGGAAGGTAGTCGCCAAGCCCAGCCTTTTAATTTTATAGGCTTGAATGCCTTCCCGCTGGTGGCACCAAGGGGTGGGATGGAGCATCGGTGCCAACCGCGCGGCAAAGAGCCGTGCTAAGGCGCGAGGAGGCCTGGGAGCCTCGTGGTTGCTCTACTACATAGTCCGACTCTCATAAGCGACCGGGAAGTTCACAAGGGAAAATCCATAGCGGTGCAGGACAAGTCAGTGCTGATGAGTGCGTCACGGGCAAGTGGGGCAGAAATTTCAGGGGACGCTCTTCAACTACCCCAGGACTTAAATGTGCTCACGTTTTCACGCCCTCGCTGATACAGTTGACATTTTCACATGTGAACCTCGCTCTTCAGCTTTTCTTACCTTATACTTGCAGTGCAAGGCTGCCTTGCAGAAGAGGAAGGGCAACATGCTGTCCTGTATATCACAGACATTTTTCCCAGAGATTGCAGGAGCTTTACCCGATCTTTGTAAACATACCTAATAATACAGTTGAGGGACTTTATTCATTTTCATTTTAACAAGAAAGGCCTTTGCCTATCAGTAGAAAATCCCAACTACATAAGGCACCTGTCAGCAATAACAAAATAGCCACCTTTTTCAAGTTTCCCAAACGTCTTTTAAAAACAACGTGTTTAGTTATTCCCTGTTGATTAGGCTGGTGGTACTTTAGCAGGGTACTGTATTTTATGACTGTAACCTGCGTCGATACGTTTCTACCTGGGAAGTTGGTGGGGATTTGGCCAAGGTGTGAATTTACAGCACACTAACTCCTCTGCATTAACTTTCCACTTGGATGCTGTTGGTCTGCACCAAGTCTGCCTTTGTACATCACAGATAAATCTGCTTTGCACATATAAATATATGCATTAAGCTACAAGCAACAGATGCAAACTGGGAGTCCTCGCTTACGCTCTAGCGAGTGCACCATAAATTCGTACCATAACTCTACTCTAACTTTCCAGGCTCAGTAGGCTAAGTAATGAGGCCTCAGGAATCACTGCACAGAATTTATTTTTCTGGACCATAGCGATCAGCAGTGCTAGTTTTCTGAAGGACAGTTATGTCTCTTCCTGCTCGTTTTCCCGGTTGACCTGGAGGCTGATTTAAAGGCGCTTGCGTGCTCTGCCCTCGTGGGCCTACGGCCGTTGCAGCTGTAGCAACGTTTTGGGGGAGCAGAGAGGCAGGGAAAGATGTCAAGCGTAGACTGTAAATCCAAGTCCAGGTATCAGGAGTGCTTTTGAGTAATCAAAGTTAGTAAAAATTAAATAAAAAATAGATTCAGTTACAGCTTTCTTACAGTTTAATTCTTATGCCTGAGCTGCTGGCTACCGAAGTGGGGAGTTGACAGTATAATCGATTTCGCTAAGGGTTTTTTTCTTTTTGGAGTGATACAATTCAGTATACAAGAGTCAAGTAGACTGGAAAAAGATATTAAACTTGCTGACCAGCCTCTGAGGCCACATAACCCCCCACTGAGGTTACAGATTTATTACAGCGCAGAGTTACCCGCACCTCTGGAAGCAGTGACAGAAAAGGAGGAGGAAATGTTACTGATACGGATTTTATACTGAGGTGTGCAACGACAAGTGAGTTTTCATGTAACACATAAAATAATATCTAATTTAGCTGTTACTTCCTATGCTGGCCATTAAAAAGTGGCCTCAGTTCTCCTTTTTCCACACTAGAAGAGCTCTTCTCTCCAGCTGTTGCTAAAACAAGCTTTCAGCGCTGTCTAGGGAACTGTCCAGATGAGAAGAGGATAAGGATTTTTTTCATTGTTCATGGGACTTTTATAGGAAATAATTTCTCAGAAATAATTCTTTCATTAAAGAGAGAATCTATAGATTACTACATGAAGATCTGGCATTGTTTAGCCAGATCAGACAAGAATTTTAGTCCTTTGACCTACAGGGCTATCCTTTCCTTTGAAGAAAATCTGAAATTTGTATATACAAATACTTTCAAAAACAAGATTTCAGACTAATATTAACTCACAATGCATAACTTGCAAAATCATATTTAATTTATTTTCCATATTTGAAGTAGAAATAGAAATTCTAAGGAGTCTACAACTAGGTGTGTGCAAGTGTTACGATGTTAAGGGATTGGTTTATGGAGTCTTAATGCTCAACTCATTTTATTACTACGTGCTTTTCTTATGTCCACCTCAAAATCAAGCATTCCTGGTTGCAATTAAACACACAGAAATATACGTGGTGTTGTATTGCTGTGCTAAAAGGGAGTAAAGGATTTATTTGTACCACTGAGCATGCAAAGACTGTATAGAAATGGCGGACATCTTGCCTCCGTTCCCTGCCTCGTGTCCTGTTACGTATCCCAAATCCCCTGTATTTGAAAGACTCTCCTATTTGCATCCCTCCTTGAGATGATCTTTTTTGTTCGTGTGATTTCACTCGTGACCTTGGCTGCTTGCTCGCAGTCCTGCCTCTGTGTCCATGCTGCTCTTTCTTGCGTGTCCTGAACAACCGCCATCAGATTAACATGCAAAGTCCAACTTCCCCCTCTCTTCCCTGAAACCTCGTGTTTCCCATCTGCGTCGTCATCCCGTTTCCCCTTTCTGCGAACTCCAGGTCGTTACTGGCTATTCCTTTTCTCCCCTCCTTCGGACATCGAGACGTTGTCCAACTTTCGCTCCTTCCACCACCTTTGGGACGCTGCCTTCTCTTCCCCCACGGTTAAAGTTCACCCAGTTGCCGGCACCCAAGCTGAAGGCTGCCCTGTGACTGCCTCCGTCCCCTCGGCCGCCCGTGCCCACCTCCGTGCCGCCAGAAACAGAGCGGATAAAATTGCCCTCTTATTTTCTCACCCTGAAGATCCACAGTTGCTCCTTCTCTCCCATCGGGACAAATTCAGGTTTCTTGCATTCGTGGCCCTTCACAGCCTTCACTTCCCAAATTGATGACTCTTCTTGCTCTTGGTCGTGTTTTATGAATCATGCTGAGTGTTCCCCATCTTGGTGTTTCCTTCAAATATTCGTGTTGCTTTCCAAGCTGCAGAGTGCGGAGTAGAATGGACCATGCCTCAGCGGTCGGGAAAACGTTATGAAACCCAGCAGGATCGAGTCTTTGGACATGGAGTTTCGTACGTCCCTTTTGCGTGAAGAACTGGCCTTTAGTGGGAAGGGAAAGAAAAGTTGAGTTCAGAAAGATTAGTTTGGCTGTTCAAGTTTAATAAAGCCTGTCTTTACACAGGAGTTTGCGGCTAGTGTAAAGAAGGCAGCTAATGCTTAAAATGCATTAAATGGTCGTGGTCAAACCTAGGATTCCCTGTTCAGGCTTGCCTGCGACCAACAAACGTGTATTTAAAAACGCCTCTTCCTCTTTCCTGCAGACATGCAGAAGTGCTGAAAATCACGTTGCTAACACACCTGTGTAACTGGCCTGTTTCTCCAGTCTAGATATGAGCTTTGAGACTGCGGTTTTTTGCTTTCCAGCATTTGTTCTCTGTTAGGGGAAAACACCGTCATGTATTTAGGCGATGGCTTTCTGCTTCGCTTTTCACATCTTTAAGTGCAAGGCCTGCAGGTACCTGAGCGAAGGAAGGGGCTGCAACTCCGCCGAAGCAGAGGCTGCTGGGCTCCCCCCGCTAGACAGAAAGGAAACCCCCCTTCCAGGGCTCGGTTTCTCTCGGGGGCCCCGGGACATGTCTCGCGATTACCTGCAGGTATTGCCACAAGAAGCTGCTAAATGGCACTTCAGCTGCGGATACGGAGGTACTTAGAAAGTCTGCCGTGGAACTAAAGCTTTTAATCCAGATGTCCAAGTGCATTTTGGAGGCAATCGAACAATAATTAACAGTGAGCAAGGAGGATCTGTATCCCTAACGTACTTAACAAATTCATAACCAGAAAAAAATTATGAACCTATTGCCTTCTATTCTTTATTTGTCAATTATTGAATAGTCATTGATCACTCATTTGCTTTCCTTTTTCATAGCTGTACAATTACTTGTAATGTTATAAGTTTTATTGCTGTCTATTATAACAAATGACCTTTCCCAAAACTTACGGTAGTTACTTGAATAAGTGACCTCACTACTGCGGTGAGCGTTTCTGAACACCCAAATGCAGTCTGTATGCGAGGCACAGCACACTTGGCCCTCGTCCGTTCCCCCCACCATGGTTTAGCCAGTTTATTTAGGGATTTGCTACTTTTTAGTGTAAAATGGTGTGGAATATGTTAACGTATGTGATCTGTTTAATGCACAAGCGCATGCCTGGCTGCAGCAAAGCCAAGCTCCTGTTCCACGAGGATTTTGTTCTCCATAAATGGGGACGTTGGGTCCGGCACGCGCTTGGGCAGGAGCTCTCCTGGACCCCTGGGGAGGGGAAAGGCAGGCGTGAGCCAAGGCTGTATTCTTGGTGCCGAGCCTGAGCCAAGCCCAAGCAGCCTCCGCACGGGTGGGCAGGACTCGGAGCACCCACGCCGCCTCCCCGGAGCCGGCCGCATCCCGCTCCCGAGTCTCCCTGCCCTGTTTGGTAGACGTGGTCCTGCCGGAAAGGTGCCTTACCTCGTCTCGGCTTTGGCAGGATTTTGCTTCCGCTCTATCATTTCTAAAGAAGCATAAATAACTATATTTTTAAAAAAGTTGAAAAAGCCGATGTGTTTTCTCCAAACACAGTGATGTTGCATCATTGGATGTAAAGAGCTGCACGCAAACCAACTCTCTGTAGATTTGGAGTTTTAAGGAAATGTTTTTCAAAGCTTTTAAAATTATGAGGAGTTTGGCTTCTAAATTTCCTCTGGTTTTGAAAATCTTGATTTTAATGCTTATAATTCTTGGAAGAGAATAGTGGAAGTGGAAGGAGCAAGCAGCAGCAGGGAGTGCTGTGACAGGTTAGGGTTGGCCAGGAATTACGGAAGACGTGGAAACGGCTGGTGACGGTTAGGAAATGAGAGCAAGGAGCAGCGTGACTGGAAAATCAAGGCTGACTTCAAAAATTATGGCACAGTGTTGTTTTCTCGTGGAGTCCACAGGGCAGAGGACACTTCTAGAAGGATAATTAAGTCCCCAAACCCTGCGATTCTGGCAGCAGACGCTGATCTTGTTAGCTTTGCCTACTCCATCTGAGTTCGCAAACGCTTTTGTTTAAAGTCTCGGGTCACTTGGGAACTATGGATTTGTGTGTTTTGTGAGTACATTGAAGGCTATGAAGTCAAAGGTTAAAAATACGCCAGTGCTCAAAATATGTATGTGATATTGCTCCAACTAGTTTTCTTTAAAGCTTTTATGAGTAAAGGTGGAGCTGAAAGGGAACAGTTGCACCTTAACAAAAGCCGTTTAAGCACAAGTGCTTCTTGCTGTGACAGAGTCCCAAACCTATTATGGTTTCATCTCCACTGACATAATTTAGAATAAATTTTAGCCAAATGGTATCCTGGCAAAATATGCTTTGAGTGGAAAGAGTAGGAAATTTATTGGAATATTGCAAATATTGGTTGCAAAATCCAGTGACAGCTGCTTAAATAGGAAATGAGAAAAATTTGGCTTTCTGAGCCACACATTTAGCAAGTCACTTAAGGACTAAGAAGTTTTACAGGTTTGAGCCACTGCATACTCCAATTGCAAACTTTCAAATAGAGGTGAGAAAATGTAGGCAGATGAAAAGCAGATTTTTTTGTAAGTTTAACTCTTACTATAAAATAATATTTTACTAACAGTAAGTAGGAAAAGGGAATGTTCCATTTATTTAGATACAGTATCCAATTTCTTCCTAATTCACTGTCAGGCTTTAATTCAAGTAGCCTAATTAGAATTTTTAATAGCTTTTTCTTTCAGTAGTGATGATTTTAATGGAATTAAGAATTTTGAGGAACAGCGTCTGTAAGAGAGCGCAGTACCTCGCTTATCACTGCCTTTGGTGTTATCAGCCACACGGTGTTATCAAGACGTAGATTTTTCTTTTCTGAATTTTTTAATGTTTAGAAAAGACTTATCTGGAAACTGCATTGTTTTAGTGCAGTTCACTGCTAGAAATTGCATCAAATTTACATGTTTACCAGGAAAATATTGTCACCTGTCCTATCTGCTCCTACAATCTGTTTTGATAATACTTGATTTTACTCTCACTTTTTAGAAGCCAAAGCCGTGCCTGAAACGCGCAGTCAGAATCGTTCTTCTGAGCAGTTCGCGGCAGCAGGCTGTAGGTTTTCCTGGGACTGGGTAATAAACGTGTTTCCTTTGGGGAGAGGGGATACGTCCCGGGCGGTGGGGAGGGCTTGCCCCGTTGCTGGGAGCATGCGCGTGGGTCGGTCTGCGTGACGGGGACCCAACCCGCCTGGCGCCGACGCAGCCCCCTCTGTGGTTCATCTCGGACGATGATGCTGCCCAGGGGCCTCCACAACCTCGCTTACGTTCTGCCAAACCTGTTGCAAAGCGTAGGTGTTGCCCCCAAAGCCTTCTGTTACCCACAGAGTTATGCAGCGTTGTTGCCCTTACAGTTAACGACCCATTAGACCCTCCTTTGGCTAGAGCTGCCTCCAGCTTCTGCCCTCCTGGCGCTCCGGTCGTGCAGTCTCCCGCTGAATCTCATACCACATTCGGTGCATCGTTATTACTTATTGTGTTTTAATTTTGTCTTCCTAGCAGTTTACACAGCCGTTCCCATTAGAGGTATGATTTACACGTTGAAGGCTGGTTAGATGAAGTCCACCTAATGCGTGGTAACCTAGTCCGTGTGGTGCTTTCTGGAAAACGTTCCAAGGTTTTTCTTGCCGTACAGTGCTCTCTGGAGCTGGGATGTCAGCCCAGACTTCCTCGCATCTGTTGAATACCAGTCTTGAGGGATTTGTGGTTCAAGATCTGAACCTTTACGGTGCTCCACAGCAGTGAGCACGTGTAAATCGAGAGATCCGTTGTGTGTCCAATGGGAACTTTTTTCTAGACTCCTGTTCATACTGTGTATTTTTTACACAAACAATCTGTAAGTATTAGTATACGCCTTTTATTAGGAATTTAAAATAATTATATTTAATTTTGTATCTGACAAAATACTATTTAAGAACCTGAAGAAAATATTTAGCTCTTTCTTTTTCCATTTCGTAGATGTAAATATCGTAGCTGTACTCATAATTCACCTTTTCAGTTATTTTCCTAGACGTTAAGGCACGAGGCTTAGCCTTCCAGCTGTTGAAACCTCTTTTAAAACAGTGCTTGACAAGGAGATTTGAATTGCAGTAATAATACCCTGTTGTCTAACACATACTAATGCGTATCTTCTGAGATGATGCTACAGTATTAGAAACCTCTAAATAAAGATCAATGGCGTTAGATTCATAGATGAAAAATTACTGCTGATATTAGGGACTGACTGGTTTATATGTATGGGGGTAATTAATAGCCAAATGGATTTTGATGGTGCCATGTGAAAATCTCGAACTGACAAGTACATTCCTAAAGCGAGAGCATAAATCAAATGTTTGTGAGCGTCTGGATGTTGGAAAGCAGGCTGGATTGATTTTTGGAGATCCTAGTGCATACTTTAATAAAAGTGATGGTCTGGGGGGAGTGCAAGACCGGTTCTTGGCTGTCCTGTACGGTGTCCCGAAACGGCCAGGATCCGCCGCCACGCGTCTGAGGGGCCTTTGAAAACATCCCGTAACACTTGGCTGGCTGCAGCTGTCATCTAATTTTTTCTGGATTAAGTTCGGTCAAGAAAGAAGCTGCCTCATTTTCTGGTTGTCATTTGCCCAGGAAGTAAAAGCAAATTGTAATGAGGGAGTCACAGCAGGAGAACCTCCTAACAAATGAGAGGCACATATTGACTGGCAGCCAGCACGCCGTCGCGGTGATAAATGTATTTTTATACACTGCTGCTCAAGGTCACCCTCTGCTCTCGTTGTATGCCGGCTGTCAAATCCCCCAAGTCACATTTTAATACTGAGTAATTGTAATGGTTGATGCAAAATTATGTTACAGTAAAATTAAAAATTAAGTTTGTGTTTTATTAAGTTAAAAAAATTTAATACGTGGGCTTTGACTTTATCTTGATATTATTGAGAAGCCACTTGAAGGACAGGAAGAAAATTAATTTGACGAGGCAGATACACCCTTTTCTCAGCACAGTCCTGAGGTTTCTACTGCAGTTGTCAGTATTACTTGAACTGTCATGGAAATTTAATTATTAAACATGCTGAAGTTGATTTGCTATTAAGTTAAAATTATTTTAGATATTTCCGTGAAGTTGCTTGGAGAGTAGGGAATTATTTTTTTAATGTTTGTGGAGACATTTGAGGTGGTGTCTTGCAAGGATTCACTTTTAGCATGACTACTGGCACAGAAGCGGGGTTGGCGTGCCCGTACCCATGCCCGTGCCATGGTGGATGGCCGCGATGACGCCAAGGAAGACTCGTCCGGCCCACGCACAGACCCGGGGCCAAGGGCTTGGTCTGCAGCGAGGGCAGAGCATTGCTGTCCGTGCCCAGCGCGCGGTGCAGGTAACGTCGGGTGCTGGGTGCCCCATGCTGACGTTGCCGTTGCAGCAGAGGAAGGTGGCTGGGAGGGCGGGCACGGCTGCGAGGTGGCGACGGGGATGAGGAGGGAAGGGAGGTTTATCGGTGTTTCCTCGGCACCAAGGCAGGGCGCGGGAGACTGGGGACCCTCGTGCTGCGCGTCGCGTCCCGGGGCCACGAAGTGACCCGTGAAGATAAGGCCAACAGCTGTAAACAGAGGTTTTATGGTTTATTTTTTAAACACAATCAGCAGCATATACACTATACATTATTCATGATTAAGCGTAGAACCATCAAGCTTTGCGTTATTCAGAATCCATCTATTTCTGTAAAAAACCAAATGAAATATAGTAAAGAGTTACATAAATGATCTGCACGTGGGGGTGAGTTGGTAGCTGATCCTGAACCCGTTCGTAAGCACCCGGACGGGCCGGGTCCATGCCGCTTTCCGTGCCTGCCGCGATGCTCTCGTGGCCGCACCGGCCTCTCCGGAAGAGCGAGGGCTGCTGGATCGCAGCACCCTTTAGCCTGCAGGGTAGTATTAAGAGGCATAGCTATAGCAACCTCCTGTTTGGAATTAAAGGTCAGCAACCTAACGGGAAGGTGGTAACTTCTGTCGTCTGTGGAAAGCCCGGATATTCCTCTCCGTTGTAGGTACGTGTCTTAAGCGCGTATATCCTGAAATAAGTAAATTTGCCCCATGAAAAATCTAAGTAGTACATGAAGAACTGTATAATAAAACGAGATAGATGTGCTAGAGCCTAAAAGGGAGTGCTGCTGCAAGCGAAGATAAGATTCGCAATCTCTTGAGAAAAGAGAAAAATGGACCCTGGCTGTAGGACATTGCAGCCGTGTTAAGGTGCTGTTAATCTCTTCGGTGACTCTGAAGCTGAGAAGAGAAGGTGCTGAGATGACTTGCTTACCTTTACAGCATGCATATGCATAGACACGTATATATGTGTGTGCATGTATGTACCTCTATATATAGTCTTTGTAAGTATGTGTTTTTATATATTCGTTTCATAGTTATGCCACTTTTGTCTTCATTTCAAAGTCTGATATTTACTCCCCTGAATGATTTGGGCTCTACGTATGTTGGAGGTCCCTGTACCCTAATTTGACACTAAAATTCTACCTATGGTTTTTAACTGCAAAAGCAAGCTGCTGTCTGTGGGTATGGAATTAGGCAGTGCATGCTGCTTCCAGGGGAGACCTCGGGGAGACATGCGCCGCTCTGTGAATCACCACCGTCTTGGTTTTGCCTTCATAGCTCATTTTGGGTCACATTATTTGTGACATGATGCTAAAAAAGCCAGGAATGACCAATGAATGACCAGTGCTTGTTCAGAGGTTATTTGTACCCCATGCAAAAGTTGGAGCTGATAATTTTATGCCTGTCCGAGCTAAAAGCAGGTGGGTCTCCTTAAGGGCTTCGTGTAGCTGTGACAAACCTCTTGTTTTCTGCCCTTTCCACGCCACGGTTGTTGGCATGGTAGTGCTTCTGGGGCATGCATCCGGCACACCACTTTCTCAGGGGGAAAAGTTTTGTTTCCTTCTATTTAAGGTACCACTTGAGATTTGGAAAATATGTCTCTAATAGTAAGGGCAGTAAAATATTAATATGTTTCTATAGTAGTACATAATTCACCTGATTATCAGCTTAAAATACACATTTCGGTGTACTTATTAAAATAAAATTGCTGCAGTGATACAGAATGTTTATTTTGTACATCGGCTTTAAGAGAAGAACACAGTTCAGTGCGGGGTTTGGCAAATATTGGACTTAGAATTAGGTTGTCACAGCTTCAGTATATCATGTGTTAAAGGACGACGACGGTGGCAGGTGCAGAAGTCAAATAGTCTCCCAGGAGCATCCTCCCATTAAAAAACAATTGGTTGGGCAGAAGGAAACGACAAACAGCTGCACTTTGTCCCACCGTGTCTCCTGTTCAAAATTAAGACTATTCCCAAACCAGCATTGCGTAGCTTTTTGCATACTTTTCATTGCATGCTAATATAACTACTTCAGAGTGGGAAAACCGCAAATCATCGGTAACTTAAAAGACTAACACAGAAGCAGGGTTTTGTCACGTATTCTTGGTTGAAGCATCAGTATCGTAATCCGTTCACGCAGCCTTCGGCGCAGCGGCAGAGCCGTGCCCGCCAGCAAGGTCCGAGCGCCCGATAGCTGGGTGCAAGCAGAATATTTTGAATAAGCAACAGCAAATTCTTCTGCTGTGCTTATTCCTTTGCCTAGGAAAAAGGAAGATGAGCATCAGAAAGTAGGCATTTAGGTAGTGCACTAAAAAAAATCTTTACTTTAAAGGATTAGCATCAATTAGAGAAGCACTTGTTTTAAATAACAAAGCACGCTAACTCCCTTGAGGATTGTAGTTATTGGAACACATTTTCAGTAGTAGAGAGAGCAACAAGTGTGCTAGTCCCTATCGATTTTCCACCTTTGTATTACCAAAACATTCTTTATTGACAAGTATTACTTGCTTGTTAAGTGCTAGATGGATCTAAACATTGGATCATCTAATTAATTGCCCTTTCAAATTTTCATACTAAGCAGTAAGGATTATATTAAAGACATGGGTTTGAGGCTCTATTTAAGTTCACTCCCTGCTTACATGATATAGAATAAATATATTAATGGATTCTTAATATAAAGCTCATTTTAAGTGCAGTGTATTGTCTTTGTAGGTCTTCGTCTTCTGTAGTGTTTCAGAGCTGGCCAAAGGGGCACTTCTGTTATTCTCAAAGCCTAATTTAATTCTGAGTGTTACAAAATCTTTTTTGAAAAAATTAAAATCATGCCGTTTTAAGGTTGCCACAGAGCCTCCTAATGCAGAAGGAGCAACTAATGTGTATTTTTAAAGAAATACTTTGATTTCTCTGTGCACTTCTAATACTACAATTTTAATTATGATAATCCAATGCGAAGTCGTATTTTCAAAAAGAAAATTGCGTGTGTCATCTTGAACTTAAAAAACCTGAATCCGCAACCTTTTTTTGGTTGGTTCCGTGCTCGATATTCCTATTTATTTGGCTGTGTGTCTTCTCCTTTCATTAGCTGTCTTGCAGCAGCTGCAGATCCTTCCATCCATTTGTAAGGCTGTTCGCAGCCTGCTTTTCCCGTGTCTCCTCTTACACCGACAACGGCGCTACCGCGTTGGCTTCCCATGCAGCCTTGGCCATCGCCGTTTGTCTGGTCTGTCAGGCCTGGGATAGCTTCTCCTCCTACAGCTCAGTACCGTTAGTGCTCTGTACAGGATTTCTAGAGAAAGGCAGTGTTTGCTGTACTGGATGTAAGAAATCAGCACTTAATGGCTGAAATAAACTCATGCACCAGAGGGAAGGATCCCAGTTCTGGCAGACGTTCAGAAGCTTCGTACCCCGGGGAAGGTAAGCGAGCTGTCAGGGTTTGCCAACGTTTAGATCTCCAAAGCATTAGAAAACACATGATACAAATGAATCCCAGTCTTGTGTAAAGCATCTGCATATTTTTGCAATTGTTAAACAGTAACCTCAAGTAACTAGTTAAAAAACCTTTAAGTGCGACTCTGACCACGGGTTGACACATGGAATAATTCTTCACTGCACTTCTGACATACATGTTTACAGGGTTGGAAATTTTAAACAAGTTGTTTAACCCGTGTGAGACCATATTTATAAGTGCAGAATGAGAGTCCGTTGGTGGAGCTCACATGAGAAATCAGTAGCAGAATCAGGGGTAAAAAATAGGTGTCTCACGTTCTCCTCAAGGTCTGAATTGCTCCCATAACGCTGGGTGCAGCCATTTGCTTTGGGAGAATAATAGCAGCAGGGTATGTCGTGTTAAATATGGCAAAGGATGTGTATCGTGAATGTATCATCAGCTGCTATGAAAAGTATATATTTTAAATGATAGTTTAAGCTATACGCGAGATAACATTAAGCACATTCCAGTTGCTGAGTATTATTTCTGAAAAAATTCCCTTGCACTTCATCTACTACATAAGGTTTGAACTTTTAATTACATTTATAATGGCAGTCGTCCAAAGTATTTTAATGGCATGCTCCTAGTTAAATGAAGATTGGACATAACGGGTTGTGTGGACCGGCACGGGAGGAGCGGGGCTGCCAGCCCCTGCCTTCCCGCAGCTCCCCGCGTTTCAGCGGGGCGACCCGGGTGCTTCGTCCTGAGGTTTGCGCGCCGGTGGTTTGGCACTGAGAGGTGTATTTCCTTTGTAAACATGCATAGATCCTTAAATATTGCAATAGAAATACGGCGGTGTTTGTTGGAGCCGTGAGTTGCGAGTGGAGGAGCACAGCCGTCGCCGTGCCCAAGGCCGGTGCGTGGAGCCAGCTCTGCGCCGTCGGCACGGGCTTGGGACCGCTCCCCAGAACCAAAAACTCCACGTTTCTGCAAAAATACTATTGCATTCGCTGTACTATTTAAATGAAGCTTGTGGTCTTCTCGCTGCTGTTTCTCTGTGCGTGGTGCTTGAATGCAATACCTTAAAATACCACATTCCCCCAGGCTGTGGAAAAGCTGGAGGTGAAACATCTGAGCGTGGAAAAACGGTGAGCATCCTGCGCGCTCTCCAGGCTGCGCTCCTGGGCTTCGAAACGCTTCTGCTGCTGTTGCCAGGAAGCCAGCAAAGCAAGCTGACAAATCTAAATTTCTAAATTGGACTGTATTTTTGTAAAGACTGTTTTGTAAGGCAGGAGTTGAGGGGATGGCTGGGGTTTCTTTTTTCTTTTTTTCCTTCTCTCCAGTTTGGACTTCTGATCATTCCCTGCCTGCCACTTAACCAAGCGAATGCTTTTATAGACCTGCAATTTACAGCCCATTTTTTGGTGTATAAGTATTATATTTTTAAAAAATGCCAGTTAAAGGCACATTTATGTTCATATACCTGATAAATGGCTTAGATTTAAAAACTGAAATTTGGCAGTGAGTTTGTTCATACAATGATTTCATTAAGTTTTATTGGCTAAGCAGCTATTAAGACATTTAAAAGAAATTGTCAAGATACTTAAAACGGAGGTGCCTGTGTTTAAGTTCCACTAGATAAGTGATTTTAGAGGGGTACTTTCGTGTTTGGGGTTGGCCAGAGGCATTCGAGTGCCCTGAGGAAATCTGAGCACAAGTCCTGCCTGCAAAATAGCAAGAGTTAAATTTTGCTGCCAGTATTCTCGCTGGCTGAGACTGACTCATTTTCCTCATTTCTGATTTTAATGTTATCTGCTGATGGGTCACCGCGAATGCCAGGACGACACCGGGACATGGCAGCGTCGCCTCTCCGCGGCTGCGGGTCACCTGTCCCACCTTAATATTCGTGGGGAAAGGGAAGCAGGGAGGGGGAAATGGGCCTTTCATCCTCCCAAAACAGCAGCTTCTGCCCGTGGGGCGCGAGCAGGCTTTGGAGACCTGTGGAGAAACTGCTGCCGTGGCTCCAGGCGAGCAGAAGCAGTGCGTGTCATCATCCTGGCCTCCCTTGGCCAGGAGAAGCAAAACGCAGTGAAAAAGAGGCTCCCTTTGCTTTGCAGAGTATTTGCCGGTTGACAGAATGTCAATCAGAGAATAATTAGCACTAGAACAGCAGAAAGTGCATAGCTTGTTCTCTGCATTTCTGCAAGGATCGCTTGCTAAGCCTGCGGTCAGTATATAGGCAGGAGTCTGTGGTTGGGGTACCAGGACAGTATGATATTCCTGGCTGTCTTTCAGATAATGCTTCAACTGACATTGCACAAAAATTATCACTGAATTCCTGGCAAAAGCCAAACAGCTTGTGAACTCCGTGCAGGTGAGGAAGGAGCGGTGCCCTTTCTGGAGGTGCTTCCTCCTCGTGTCCAGGATAAAAGGATATTTCATAGCAGGAAACACTGAAGGAAAAGACTGGGAGAAAAGAATTCAGGACTTAAATATAAATCTTGACTACACCCTTTCTTGAAGTTTAGTGTTAAAGATAAGCCACATACAGGTTGTAGATACTTTTAGTTGCAAAGAGCCCTAAGATACAATGGTGAAATAGCAGGAAGATGTTGCAGTACTTGTTTGAGACCTCTTCATCCAGGGCTTTTGAACATAGTAGTTAATTTTTACTGACTGTAATGATCTATTTCTGTCTTTTAAAAATGTTTCTGGAAGTTCGTATACGATTACATTGTGTTTGCTTAAAGGTCTGTGCAATGTCATTGTGGTGCTGAGTAATGACACTTCTAAGTTACTGTCCTCTTCCCTCTTGTTAGACTATCCACGGCCATAAAGGACCCATCACTGCTGTAGCTTTTGCCCCCGATGGCCGGTACCTTGCCACGTACTCCAATTCGGACAGTCACCTCTCCTTCTGGCAGGTAAGGGTTTGTTATTACCTGAGTCTGTGTGCACACACCTTGCCAATGAAGCAGTATTTGGGACATTTCTTTACATTGTTCACTAATAGTATAATACGTAAGGAAATACTGATCATGGTACAGGAAAACAGGAAAATCCCCAAAAGGGATCTAAAATGTCCAAACAATAAAATTAAGAGCCACGTAGGAGACACCCAACTAGCTCTGCACAGACTGAGACAGCTACTTCTGCTCTGACTCCCTGTCCCAGTAGGTAGTTTTCTCCTCTAATTTCTGGAACCTAATAAATTCAAATAGAGAGATTCTTAGAATTTTTTTTTATTTTTTAAGCATGAGGCAAAGCTACTAAGATGATCACTGATGGCTGTTCTTGCCGTGCCGCAGCCCTTCTTCCCAGCTGGCACAACTGCTCTGCCTCCTCTGCGCTTTGCTGAGTTGCATGGTGCAGAAATGATTTTCATGTCCGTAATAATGCTGAAAACAGGAGAGCTGAGATATAAACAATATAAGGAGGGTCTGAAATAGAAGGAGAAGCTGAGAATCAGGCCACCATTTTATAAAATATCTGCAGGTTTCTTGTTTTTAATATATGAGCAGTCTTTTTCATTGTAATCTGATGTCAGAGTATTTTTTTGTCAGTTGTGAATATACATGCAGCTTGATGGGGGAGATAACCAAGGCAATGCTGCCTGCATTCCCTAGGCAGGTTGGGGGTTTTTTTCTTTTTTTTTCTTTCTTTCTTCCCTTTCAAATGGCTTTAGACTTACAAATGTGTTTGGAAACAACTGATCTGATCGAGCAATGTGCACAGACTATCAAAATCATGAGTCTTGGAGCAATCAGACTATAAAATTGGACTCAGTATACCCCTAGTTATCAGTTATATATTTTAAGCTACTTACCCTGTCTTCTGGACTCATTCAGTAGTTCTACAGGTGCCATAAAAAGTATTAAATTATTATCCATCACTATATAGTGAGCTTTCTGAAACAGTAAATGAGAACTGCAAAAATATTCATCCATCAGTTACATTTATTCAGTTTAAATACTCAGGGAAAATCTGGAAAGCAATCAGACTTATTGATTTTGATTTTTTACCAGATCTTTTAAAATTGGAAAAGAAAAAGTCTGTATTCAGGCATGAGTTTTAAATGGTGAATTTGCCACATTCCTTCCAGGTGTATAAATGTTAAACTAGCTTTTACATAAAGAGTTAAATATACCTACACATCTAGTTTTAAAATGTGACCTCGTGCACTAGTGATTTTTTCCCTTCTGTGTTCTATTTGGCACTATTATTAATGCAGGAAAATCAGTAACATTAGTCATCTTAAAAGGGTTATTACTCAAGATGATTTAAATTGTGAAAATGTCAGTGGTGCTTGCATGCTCCCTGCTAGAGATGCCATGATTTACACTCTCTGACACCGTTCTGCTGCTGAGAAGAGCCAGAAAAAAAGTAATGGCTTACACTTTGCACTGATCAGAATTCAGAACAGGACATCAGCAATAACACGCCTTAAATGCTCCGAGATTTGCCAAGGTTTCGTGTGTCACATCTTAGGTGTGCAGCCGGACGGTCATCTGCCTGGTTTGCGTAGGTCCTAGGGCTCTAGCGCATGTGGATGGAGAGGTTTGCAAGAGTAAAGCAGCGCTTCAGGAAGGGTCGAATTTTGTATGTTTTGGTAGGTTAGAGCGAACCAGTGAATATCATTTTTAAAAACGTGGGACTAGACAACATACATCAGCAGTAATTGGCCTGCTTTCTGAAGGATGTAACTCAACAGATCTCTTCAGATGTTTAACATCTGCATGATTTACTTACAGAGCGGAAAATGAACAAAGCTCTTGCTGTCTGTTCTGCTTGTACCATCCTGGGGACTGTTCTTCCCTCATTCCGCAGACCACGAGCTCTGTTGTCGTTAGGGCTTTGACAAATAAAAATATTCTAGCATAAATCTTATTAATATTTTACGAGTTTTTCCTTAAATTCTGAATAAATTCTTTAATAATAAAGACAAATAAAGCGTAGGTAGCATTTTCAAAGTACCGAATAAACTGTATACTATTCCTGTCTAATTTATTGATTCAGATTTCACAATTGAATTTGAAATAGATACAATCAAGGAAAACATTAATAAGAAAAGATATGGGACAAACTGAGAGATCGAAATTGTCACTAATTGCTAAACTTTACTGAGTTCTGTGCGCAGGTGAGAAGTTTAACAGATTCTTGGCTGTACTTTATTTTTCCATTTAGTCGTATAAAATAGTCACCTTTATCTTGTGTTGGAAGGATAAAGGAGAATGTAGCTGTAAAGGACGTTCCTTAAGGTAGCGTGCAGTGGTATGCACTTACGCAGTTAGGCTGACTTTGTAAATTGCCCATCAAAGGAGAACAGTAAAATGTGCCTACTAAATTTATTGAATCTTCCCTTTTGCAAAGTTGCGTATTGTGTTCATTAAGCATCCCCCAAAACATCGCGCGCAGTGCTTAAATTCTCAGTCACTCTTTGGTTAAGTGGCATCGTTTGGCTCAAGTCTAATGAAATTTTAATTAAACCTCGCTTGAGACAGCAGCTGGGTAACTGGGACCAGCAAGGGTTGCTGGGGCCGGGCTGGGCGCGGGGCCGGGCGCGGGGCCGCGGTCACCGCCGGCTCTCTGTGCAGATGAACACCTCGCTGCTGGGCAGCATCGGCATGCTGAACTCGGCGCCCCAGCTCCGCTGCATCAAGACCTACCAGGTGCCGCCGGTGCAGCCCGCCTCGCCGGGGTCCCACAACGCGCTCAAGCTGGCCCGCCTCATCTGGACCTCCAACCGCAACGTCATCCTCATGGCTCACGACGGCAAGGAGCACCGCTTCATGGTCTAGAGCCAATCCGCCCGTGTTAGCAATGCATTTCTGTTTTACGGTTCCTTGCATTCTCCCCTTTTCTTTCTCCGTGTCCTTTGAACGCTGGCTCGCCCGCAGCAGTGCCGGCCGACACCACGGAGGGACCAGCGCGGCTGCACGTTTCTGCACGCTCTCCGGGGCAGAGCCCGGGGCGCAGGGATGCTGCCACGGCGTGGGGGGTCCTCGCGGCCGGGAGGGGGGGGGCAGAGGGCTTTGGGGAACGTAGCCAGAGACTGCGAAACGGGTAGCACTGTGGTTGCCCTCCGTGGCGAGATCAGCGTTTGCGGGCATCAAATCCCAGGCTGCGAAGCTGGGCTGGATCCAGTCCCTTCTCATTGGATGCTGAATTAACAGCAGCAGCCCGAATTACAGATATTGTGTTTTTGTTTGGAGATTCTTAGGAATCTCAGTGTTTACCAAAAAGGTTCTATGTTTACATGTACTTTCTTCTAGTGACCATTGGTGACCACTGGCTTGCGTGTCTTGGAGGTTTCCTACTGACCGGGGACCGCACTGCCTCGGGGGTCAGGAGGGGCTGAGTTTTCGGGAGCATGTGGTCCTTGCTCCTGCCCAAAGAGGCGTATTTGCTCAGCAAAAGCTTAAGCAAGAGCTTAAGTCCTTAGGTGAGCGGGAAGTGCTGACCTACGCAGTCACTGTTTGCTGTAATCTGGAAGAAAGAATAATAATCCACATGTAAATAAAAAAAAATCTCTTGGAGATGGAATAGCAAACTTGAAAAAAGGAATATTTATACATAAAGGTGTTTTTTGCTACGAATGCAGATATTTATTGAAAAAAAAGACCTTTTTCTTCCATAAGTCGCTCCCATATGTGCTGGAACTTGCAGGGAAATTAGAATCTGCCCATCTGCCTTGGCACGTTACTGTAGAAGTCATTGCAGAGTCGCAGATATTCACATTTTGGCTTTGCTGAAGGATGGGAGGGTGAGGATGCAAGCCCTCAAGGGAGACAGGACAAGTGTCCTTGGTATTTAGCAATTCTGACAAGAAAAATTATGAAAAAATACGTAAAAGGTAGGTCATTCAAATGGATATATTGAAAGATTTTCTTAAGTAGGAATATTCCTATGTAATATTTGCTGTAACTGTGTTTCCCTCTTCTTACATATCTAATTTTGTGAAATATTTAATAGTGTGAAAATGTTTATGCTCACAGTAAAACAAACAAAAAAAATCCATAAAATACTATTTTATTTAAGCATATTGATGTGTATGTTTGTATAGCTTTTTCTTTGCCATTTTTGTCTGAAATGCTCACAGAAGGTGGCTGTCTTTACATGATAAAGTAAAAATGGTACTTGCAGAATCCTCCCTCCCCCAAAAAAGAATAAATGAATTTTTAAAATGGCTTCTAAATATAAAAAGCATTGATTTTTTTTTTTTTTTATTTTAAGGTGGTCTGTGTAGTACACTGTACATGAAAGTGAGATTTATAGTCCAGAAGCTACATATCTGTTCACTGTTTAAAAAAATAACAAAAGGTAAGAAATTAAGACCATTAGGAATGTTTAACGCAAACCGCTGTAAATTTTACTCTTTTTTAACTCTGGCCAGAATGTAGTGTATAGTGGAAAAATCTGTAGTAGAATATCAGGGTTTTTTTAAGTGAACTAATACAACATGCATGTACACTGTGTTTATAAAGATATATATGTAACCTCCAAGATTTAAAAAAAAAAAAAAAAAAAAAGCCAACAGACTCTTCATCTGTAGAATGAAATACTATACTCCTGTATTTAAGTTACATGCGTACGAGGAAAGCTGAAAGGTACATTTTAAACATGTTCCCATAGGTATTCCAGGATCCTATCACTTCTGTTACAGTATATTTCCAAGTATATATATATAGTGTGTGTGTTTACATTCAGAAACAAAACAGAGCCTCAGTGGGAACGTGACCACACGCCTCAAGTGATTTTCTTAGTGATATAGTGAAAGAACATTTTGAATTATGTATACATAAAAATGTTTGTTTTAAGCAAGCAGTATAGTGCATTTTTTTAATTGCGAAAGAGAGGTGGTAATTTCCTTCCCGTCCTAAGAATTGGTTAAATGAGGCAAACCTAAAGCATTAATAATGAAAGCTCACTTAGGTGTGTTTGTAGAGGACCATGATCCCTCAAAACTTCTCATACTGCTCCTATCTAAAAACAGTCAAGAGTTCAGTCCAGACCACTTCGGAGAGCAGTCGGGCCCCGCAGGCCGGTGCGGGGATAGGGCTGTGTGGCAAGGAAATGGCAAAATCCTCCATGGAAATATCTCTGTTTAAGTGGTATTTGCGCATTAGTTAACCCTCTGCTTGAGGGACTTTGTTAACCCAAGTCCTCAACTTCTTCGCAGCCTCGATCTCCCAGCACTGCGGTAAAATTGGTATCGTCATTCCAGTGTAAGCTTTTAGTGCTTTATTGATTTGTTAGTACCGTATTTGGACTTGTCCTTGTAAATGTAGACACGTATATGGCTTCATTGGCAGTTTGCAAGCAAAAGATGACATGATGAGACACCTGTATGAAAATGTTGTAATGACTGAAGTCTCCATGTATGGCAAATGGTTAAAACGTCTCCCACTCCCGAGCCGCTGTATGTGTTAAACACCCTGGTGTAAATATGCGTGTGAAATAAAACTGGACTGTATTGAAAAATATCGTGGTTTCTGGCATCAACCTCATGACACGTAAATAATTCCTCACTGCTGATTTATTGGACAGTAATCTCAATTTTTTTCACCATAGCCAATTTTTTTTTCATTTGAAAATCAGAATAAATGACGTGCCATCAGTGCAGATGGGGAATCACGCTGAAGGCACTGACACCCTTCATAACAAAAGCCGAAGCTAGGAAGGTGCTGAGAATAAAATTCTCTCCACTCCCAGAACAAGGCAGCTAAACCAAACAAAGGAATATTAATCTTCCAAAAATTCATCAGCACCGGTGGTGTTTGCAGGGTGATACTCTCTCCTCGTCATCCAGTTCAGGTTCCTCCAAAGGAAGGAACGGATTGAAACACATTAAACATTGACGTTTGCTGAGGTAGGCTGCTGTCCTCTGCAAACTGAGCCGGGATTACTAAGTGTATTTAATGGAGCTTTGGATTTGGGTTTGGGTTTGCAATCCGCATCATAAAAAAAAATAAATAAAGTCACAGTTGTTTTTTCTGCAGAAAAAGCCCACGTAGCTTACGGCCCTCAGAGGCGCGTGGTGCTGGCTTGTGCGGCGGGCTGCCCGCGTCCGAGGAGAAGTTTGAGCGGAGCCAGACATTACCTAATAAGACCTCACAACAAAAAACCACAAAGGAATTGGTCGCAACACACGTGAACTCTCAGTTTCCAAGGTGTGTGCACGTGTTGAGACATCGATGACTTCGGTATTTTCTTATAGGTAAAACCTGTTCGATAGCAGCGCTATTGATGGTCCCGGGCGCTGATCAGACGTGGAAAGGGCATGACATTAATCGGAAGGTAAAGCCAGGCAGCGCCGGCTGAACTCTCACCTTTCCCCTCTCGGCTGACAGGCAGAGCTGAGTGCTGAAAAATCAATACTTAGGAGCCAGGAGGGAAATATTTCCAACCTCTAACTAGAGAATGTATTTTGACAAGGCCAAGATAATCCAAGCTGCACAGGAGAAAGAGAAAAGAAGACTCATTTTTAAAGCTTGACACTTCAAGGTGTTTTTGTGCAACGGTTTAGAGAGAGCATCGATACATACAAATACCAAAGGTCAAAAAGAAAAGCCAGAAGAATTTCAAAAATTAGATGCACTTTTTTTTTTGCTGTTTACTTCACAAAATATAAAGACTGTTTGTGTATAGATATGTTTAAATGTAGTGATCTCAGTATTTACTTACATCCCTCTCATTTAATAGAAATGAAAATAGACCAAAGCCTATATTGTACCTTAAGCAATTTAGCTATAGAAGTATGTGCTTCCTTCCTGCTGTATATCTGCATTCTAGGACATTAATTGTTTTTGATTTGGCATAATTGCATTTTGATGCAAAATGATCAATATTTTTTTCATTTATGCAACATCATTTCTTGATAATTTAATGTCTGGCTCTGTACTTGAGCACTATAGGAAATAGTCAAAAACCTTGCCGTCCTCCTTTCGCTGCTAACCCGCAGCCAAGCTGCTGCCGGCACTGCGTTGCTCATCCACAGGCCGGGTACCCGCACGCTGCACGGCGGCATGGACCCTTTCCAGTCCACTGCCACGCCGTTGCACGGGGGCAGCGCGAGCAAATGGGGCAATCGTTGTGTTTTTAGCAATAACGCTTCAATCTGCAGCTCTGGGCGAGAGCTGGAGCGTACTGGCACACCGGGGTTCGTGGGCAATCCCCCAGCAAGCGCAGCGGGTGAGGCAAGGCTCGGGGCTTGTACCCGTGGTGCCACACGGGCCGGGACTGCGAGTCCCAGTCCTGGACATGGACAAGAAACACGTTTGGCTCAGGTGTAAAATCACATCAAGACTAATTTCACATGAAGAATGCTGGCAATTCGGGCTAATGTATGTGATTAGAGCACCTTAGTGGAGTCATTTAATACCGATCTAAATAACACCACCCTGAAATGGTGCTTAAAGCCAAGCAGCATCTTGCCTAACCTTGGGAGAAGGAGGCAGCATGCACTACACACAGCTACAAGTGGGAATCGAAGGACAGACGAGGATTTTTATGGCAGCAAGGAAGAGGTCGCGGCCAAAGGTAGAGAGGGACAAGAACGAGGTTAGGAAGAGCAGCAGCAGAAGCGGCCGCGTTGCAGGTCGGAGCCGGAGAGGTGCAGCGCTGACGGCCGGTGGGAGCGTGAGGAACGTCCCTCGTGGTCGAGCGCCCGGGCGGCACGGCCAAGGCGCGGGACACGGCTTCGCAGCGCCGTGCGGGGCCGCGACCGCTTTTGACCCAGGCGAGCAGAGGCAGATTAGGAGTCAGAGGAGATCAGACGAGAAGGTGTTCTCGTCTCCAAGCTTGAAAGAGCACGCATTAGGGCTCCCTGGAAGAGAGCCAGGGTGAGGGAAGGTGATACAGACAAGGAGCAGTGTACTTGTACATTATTAATTACGTACGCACGGTTGTCTCCAAACTGTCACCCAATATTCCGCTTGCACTGGTGCAGTGGAGATGGTCTATCCACTAGTTAGCTTTATTTGGAGTAAGATACTGGAAATGAGAGGTCACTGGAGACTTACAGAAAAAACTGTAGCAGGCGCTTCAAATGTATTGCTTTTAGTTGCATAAAATATGAAGGAAGACTCCCCTACTTTTCAATGTCACTGTTCCTCTGCCACCAGGTTTGTGGCATCTTTACTTGGCTAAAAAGAGCCTCTTTTCTGGAGCTGTGTTGGTAACTCCTGCCTCTCGGACTGAGGACTTCCTCGGGAGGAATTCCAGCCTCGGCCCCCCGTGCCTGGACTTGTGCTGATTTCAGCAGCGTTTCGTTCAGAGCGTGCGTGTGTGTTTGTTTTACGTCCTCTTCGAAATACGTCAATCATGCTTAAAAACAAAGCTATTTGAAAATGCAGACCACTAAGGTCAGTGTAAACTACATGAAATGTATTGATCACAGGTTTTTTCCAAACGGCATAATGCTACAGTTTTACATTGCGTGTGTGTCTTGCAGATGATCAACATCCCTTACAGCTGACTCAGAAATTCGTTCAAACACGTCTCCATCTCTCTAGTCGAATGCGATGGGATACGTTCTCTTCTGCAGTCTGGCATCATGCCCCAAACGATAAGATAACGCCATACCCATTAGGGCGCATTCAGAACTCCAGCAAATATCAATATAGTCGGTATTGTGCAGAACTGTGGGGTGGAGAGCCCCATTTTAACACAACTTAAAATGGATGGGAAGGACATGGTACTATTTGTGAAGCAGATTAACTGTGGGGAGCGGTTAGCAGAGGCTATTTCTAGGCTTACCTTTAGAGACATAGTTCACCTGAAGGTCCTGCTCCTCTGGTCACCAGAGAGACGTCTGTTTAGGGCACGCCGATTCCTTTGTATAAAAAATGGAGCATTCCTGCATCTGCACGGAAATGGACTGAGCCGTAAAATGCACCAGCGCTCGGGATGTTCCTGCTATGCGCTCGTCACATGCAGGAGGCACCCCTGTGAATGCAGCCAGGGGAGGTCCAGAGCTCGGATAAGAAACATTTAGAGTTGGGCTGAATTTGGTTTCAAATAATGATTTGTGTATCCAAAATACTTTTTCAAACTAGTGAGTCATATGCAAGTAAAGCAATGTAAATGGAGGACTTCAAACATGCATAGCAGTAGCTTACATATTTAAAAGTCAGTTTATTAATAGGAGGAATTGGATAGGACCCAAAGGTACTGTGTCCTCTTCAAATCCTGCAGGAACTCTCATTAGCAACAGACAAACGAAGAAGGCAGCGAAGATGAATCTGTCTTCTCTGAGCATCACCTCCAGCGAGGCTGCGTTCCCCAGTGCAGTACAGTTTGATTCAGACCTGATCCTTCTGTCCTGGATACAGTTGCCAACTCCACAGTCCTGGCTCAAAATCTACCTTCAGGCATTTTCCTTATTCCTATTGTAGAGAATTTCCTTGTGCTGCACTTCTCTCATGTAAACTTCATCTCTTATAGGTTGAATACCTACCTTTGTGTATGGTATCAGGTGGGATTTTTGGTGTCGATCATGGCGTATTACTCTTCAAAGTGAAGCATAACCTAATTTAGACATTTTTCAGATAGTGCTTGCTGAAAAACAGTGTTCTTGCAAGTATCAGAATCTGTACAAATTACTTTTCCCTTTAGAAAAGAGAATTCCTGGCCAACTCCAGCTCTTACATCTCTCTCATCCTGTTTCGAATGTCTTTCCACCTTGTGTAGGAAGGCCGGGAAGCCACAGGGAGCGTAGAGGTTCCTCCTCCTCCCTGTTTCCTTCCATGCAGAAGGAGCAAATGTGACGGTCACGTTTGCTGTCTTTGGGGTAGAGGATGCTGCACCGGAGCTTGGGGGAACGTTTGCGGATGCTGAGAGCAGGACAAGGCGAACCGTAAACATCCAGAGACGGACTCTTAGAGGTATTCAGTTCTGAATTTCTGTTCAGAGGCTTGCCAAGTTGTCAGGACCCAATTTGTGAAAAGAAGACCCAGTTGGGACTTCTACATCCACTTCATAGAAAATTCAAGATGGTTTCTCTTTGTACATTAAATTTTCATGAGGTTCTTCCTATGTTTAAGCTGTTTGAACGCGAGTGGAAGGAGTACAAATTAAGTAACATCTGTTCCACTGTTACTTCAATTTCAAATCAACACTTTTTTGGCATAATTGGTGGTAGGTTAAGTCATAAAAGTAACATATGTTGGGTAGTATCTGTGGCTGCAGGGATGTACTAAATTTGGGTTCTGTGAAAGCAAAACAGGGATTCCTGTGTATTGCAAACAGACTGTCCTGGCTGTGCCTGGATTTTAACAAACACCAAGACTTTCATAGTAATAGTACTTTTGTCTGAATACAAATATCAGTAAAAATATGTATCAAGCAGTCTGAGCCTTCAGTGTGATAAATTGACACTTGATGGCATTAGTTGTCTAGAGTGCTCTTTGAACAGCAGGGCTCATGGGGAACTTCCCTGTATCTCTGATGTCTGAAAATTAAAAATTAATCTTGTATGAAAAATTAAAAGGTAAAACTTTCTGCTGCAACAGCATAGCTTTTTGAATGTTGATTTTGTTTTTAAAATGGAGGGTGAATGTCATCTGCAGGAAGATCATTGTTGGTTGTTACATTTAGAATATATGATTTTAATTGATTTTAGTAAATTGGAAACTGATTTGGAGTGGACTGGAATAGCTTAAAACGTGGGGGGATTGGGTATTTATTTACTGAAGTAACTGATTTTAAACAGAGGCAATTTATTCACTTTTGTAGAGCTGCTCCCAATTTTCCATAAAGTAGAAGAAATCTACTATTTTTACCATAAACATGATGATGGAATCTGCACATCCTGCAAGTTTAAACTTGACTGGAAAAAAAAACAATCTGACGGCAAATAGTGCTTCCTCCACCTCGCTCGCGGTCAGTGAGCCTGCACTGCCGGTGCCCGGAGCCGCAGAAGGTGGTGGAGGAGTGGAGCTGCCCTGAGGACCACCTGCCCCCAGAAACCTCATAGTCTCCCATGCGGAAAGGACAACTCCAGCCGTGCTGGCTGTCCCAGGTGCAATACCTCACTGCGGACTTCTCGCTTTATCTTCATGGCAAAGTGTCCATATACCACACGGCTAAATGTATATCTGACTAAAGGAGCTGTAACGGGAAGACAATTTTGAGTTGTTATCACTATCCAGGCTCCCAGAAAGGCCAGGAGTTGCTGCCATCTTAACAAAAGGGTTTGGTCTTTTGTTAGCTGCGTTATACTGCAGGCTAGAGCAAAACTGTTGTGTTTGTTCCATCTGGAGATCAGTCTTCCATCGCAGTGATCAAAGCAGATGTTGCAGTTAAATCTCAGCCATTTTAGCAAGAATGTCTCTTCTTACAAATTCATCTAGAACCGAGGAGGAGAGAAGGAAGTCGAATGCATTACCATTTTCATCAGCATGCGCATTCAGATCTTGCCTTCTCCCAGTTTATTTTAAAAGACCCATTTCTCCATATTCTGCATGGCATGAGACATCAAAGGTACCGTTAGCTGGACTGAGCACCAGACTTCGGCTGACTCTGTCCTGGCATTGCGTATAACAGGTAATACACTTGCTGGTTTGATTTGTACAGACACAGGTGATGGGAAGATATTCAGGTGACATGGTCATCCCTAATTACCTGCAGATGGATTATCTGGGTGGTAGGCTAACTGTGCCATGACCGCAAGAGTATTCAGGCTTCCCTTCATGGGCCAACTTGAGACTCGAGGCAGTATTGTTGTGTTTAAATCCTCAGTAGCTCGAAGATTTCTGGCTCGTGTTTTTCTTTTACTCTTTTCATATGGCATGTTCCTATACCCTCGATTATGTATGGCATTACCTGTGGTTTTTTGCTTTGTCCTTGTTCTCCTCCATTATCCAGTTGAGAATTGGTAGTAAGAAGAGAAATATGGCAACTGTTTTTAAGTATATTGGGCCCATAGACACTTGGGACAGGCCATGAGAGACGCTCAGGGCAGGCCATGAGAACAGCAGATTTGAGGAAGAAACCCACCATACCTGACATGTGGCGATGGTCTTATCAAAAACACAGCTGCTACCCTGTCCGTGTACTCTGAGCCCAGCCATCAGACCTTGAGCAGCAAGCTGCATGCGCTGAACAAAAAAGCCAGATGAAATGCTCCTCACAGCTGTAGCTGCTGTGGTAGTCGAGTTGTGGTTGCTGCGATAGTCCCAAACTGAGTTTGAGGCATACCTTGGGCAGGGCTAAACCAGGAAGGGGTCTTGTCACCCACAGCTGCTGTGCAAAATAGTGTCTCCTCTAAGATACGTCAATGAGCTTTGATAAAATGAAAAAAATAAAATAAAAACCTATCCATAATAGAAACTGCGTGAAGAAGAATGGCACGTGTTTTTTGGAAGGACACATGGTGGTTCTGTACAGGAGAGTTTAAAGCAATACCAGTTGTTTCATTTGAAAGGAAGACTAAGAAGGGCTAAGGATGAAGGTGTACAAAATAACATGGGCCTATTTTATCCTGCTTTTCATCTTAGTCCCTGACATGAAGGCAGCACTCGCTGTTCGTCGACTCCAAAGGTCCTCCCTTAGAGAAGCTGAGAGGGGATGCTTTGGGGATAACAGCATTGCCTGGCATTGGAGCCTCAAAGTTACCATTAATGAATTTTCACTTCTCATTTTCCTTTGCCGCAGGGCTGTGAATATGCCCCAGCTTTATTTCGGAATGAGATGGGTAAAGCATTTTTCCAGGGTTTTCACCATTTCGTCTCCCCATCCTCACCTGGAAGACACAGAAGGCACAAATTCTGGCTTTAACTCTCACAAAACAGAATATATATAACAAAATATTTTCCTCCCTAATCTTGGCTGTTACCTTTAAGCCTTTGTGAGGAAGAGAATCAGTTCATATCTTGCTGTCAGTAGGGGACATTAGCATGTGAAGGTAGGGGCTTAGGCCAGCTTTTGCAACCATTTAACAAAAAAGCAATGTTTTTGAGTGTTTTCCTATACTTTCCTCCTTAAAAAAGAATCAGAAAAGCTATGCAGGAAAGGCGAATCTCCTAATTTGTCTTCTGTCTTTCAGAAGCAGCAGAGATTATCGCGTATTATCAATATGTGGGAATGTATCAGGCCTATGTGGGCCTTCAGTCTGGGCAGCATACATCAATAGCATTGCCACTGGAGGACCCCAGAAGCTGCTTATCTATTCCCTTGCTTTCAGAAAAAAAGCTGGTCTCAAATGGCCAATGAAGTAGATACCGGGATAACTCCATATCAATTTTTATACAATCTTCCTTACCATCTTGGCTCTAAAGAGCTGAATCTCAAATCAGTGAAATTAATGGTCATACCACCATCTGATTTATACTTGTCTCTAAAGGAAGGCATAATGTATTCTGACCAATTGTGCTAGTAGTACCTGACATTAACATTATGGTTAATGAGGATCAGGGATACCATATTGCAATTTTCACTCCACCTGACTGCTTTTATACTATACCTTCTGAAATATTGTATATCTAATTAAGTAGTGACATTTTAAAAATCATTTAAGGCTCTGGACCCAACCCCAGCTTTCATGCTGTTCCATTGAAGGGAATGGGGTGAGACCATTTATAAATTCAGTCAGATAATTGTATGAATGATATATTTTTTTCATTTAGGTTTTATTAAAAGATAAAGTGTTCCCTGGCAACCCACATCATCCCAATGAGGATTGAAATTAATAGTGAGCCATTAGGTCCAATTTCATGGTAATCTCAGTTCATAAATATGTCTAACTAGTCATGCCATTGACATCCCAGTATTGGTAGTTAGAGACTCGAATCTGAGTCACCTTGAGCTTTCCAGTTACAGGAGGGTAAGAAAGAGAGCGGCTGCTCTGAAGGTGACCTTTGGGGAAGGGAACGTATCTGCTGCTGTGTTGACTGCTTTACAGTCAGCAGGTCATCTGTCAGTGCGGATAGCTTGGGAAGAAGCTGTTTTCCATCTTTCTCTCTTGAAGAATAATGTTGACCCATTTTTAATTATCTTGTTACTCCAGGAGGATCTCAACGGCTGATTTTATGATATTTCAAAGCAGAGATTATATGGCAAAGAATTGCAAAGAAATGCAAAAAAGTATAGAATCAAACCGGAACCTGTTTAGCAATGCATGGCATCACTACAAAGCTGCAAAAATATTTCTTTCAGCTTTAAAGACAGAGAGGTTATTAAAATAGGCTGCATATTATGACTTTGTTTGCCATTTAGCCAGAAAGTGGGTTAAAATTCATTTTAAAGCAGTTCAAAATGTGTTACAGAAACATATGCAACTGTTGTTGTTCCATCAACCTGTGGAGTGCACACCTCTAAGAGAAGGAGAAACTGAGAGGAGTCCTAGCAGGATGAACTGAGGACCCTGGAAGGAAAAGACACTGTGAGGGGGAACAGAAATTTTCGGAAAACAGTTGGAGAAACTGCTGTGACTGGCCTGTGCGTGAGCCTTTAGAGCGAGCACCAGATGCCCTGGGGCCAAAACCAAGTAACACACCAAGACTTGCAGAACCATTTCTCTGTGCTCACTGAGCCATTTTTTAAACATAGATAATGGGGGTTTTTTGGTTAGAGTGAACTGCTAGGACTCTCATGTTAGCACTGCCAAAAAACTCAGGGCAGGCAAAATCACTTCAGCAAATCTGAAATACAAGACAACCCAGTTCATCCTTGTTCCAGAGCAGCTGGAGTGCGGGTCCGAGCATGGATTTCACATTCAAGTGAGCTTCCTAGCCAGTGTCTTGTAGGGAAAAAGAGAAAGGGGGAAGGAGACCACTGGGAGGGTTGTTGGACACCGGAGCGGGCTGCCCAGAGGGGTTGTGGCATCTCCATCCTTGGAGAACCTGGAGATCCAGGAACCCGCCTGGACGTGGTGCTGGGCAGGCTGCTCTGGTGACCCTGCTGCAGCAGGGGCTGGACCAGGGGGTCTCCCAGGCTTCCCACCAACCCCAGCTGTTCTGTGCGAGCCGGTGTGAGGTTGCCATCACAACCGCAGCTGTTCATGCAGCTGTAAAAAAAAGCAGCCCGGGAATATCAGCATCCACAGGGCCCTCCAGTGCGTGTTGTGCTGGAAAGGGCAGGCGCCTCGCGGGCAGGGGGTTCTGCAGGAGCAGAGCGGCAGCGTGCGGTGTCCCCACGTGCCGAACGGCTGCACGTGAGCTCCAGCCCGGCTCCCCTGGTGCTGGCTCTGGAGAAGGCCCCTCTGAGCAGCTACTCTGGAGGAGGGGAAAGGCGAAATAAACAACAGAGAAACAGGAAATGAGGCCGCTTTTGAGGAAAAAGGTGCTTTGTTCCGAGATCCCAGCTTGGGAAAAATCCTAGCTCACACAAAGGCTTAGCGAATGTGTGAACGTAACGTAATTATCTGCCAGGGTACGTGGCCGTGTGGAAAGGCACTGCGTTAGCGGGACGGAGCAGATGAGGATGCCCTCAGGTTGCGCCGGCGGGTTGACACAAGCTGTTTTTCCGAGCCCCGGCAGCGTCCAGCGTGGCGGGAGCGAGCTGCAGATTAGATTTCAAGGTGATAGTCACCTCTGACCTTTCCGAAATCCTCTGCCACCGGTCATCCATCTTGTGGCCACTCACCAGCAACCTCTTAACCATTCCTACAGCCAGCAAACATTAACCATTGATTTCATTGATTAAAATCTGCATCTGCCCTGAAGTAAAGGAAACTATCAGCACTCCCAGGGATTTTAGGCTTGGGTTTTCTTTTCCCTCTCAGCACGTTTATGAAGAATATGTTCATTTTCTGCCCCGAGCGTGAATCTCCAGAAGATTCATTTGGAGGCTTCGGAGCCGTGGTGCCTGCCGGGAGCCTCCGCGACTCCGGAGGAAGAGCTGTGATCCGTCCCCGCGCGGCGAAGCCAAGCATCAAGCCCATGAGCATCCCTCCAGGGCCGGGGCGGCACGAGCACCAGGACGGGGCTCTGGCAGATGTGTGTTTTTAGGAATTTTCCAGGCATTTATTTAAGGTGCAGAATATGGTATGTTCAGTCCCTTCCGTGTTGCTTAACAAGCCGGTAGTAGACATTTAATTCGGTCAGAAACTAACAGCAGAAGCTTGACATGAAGCTTGTATCCAGTGTGAGTTGAAATCTCTCTATAAAAACATGTTTTCCAAAATGCCAACAGTGTTTTTACCATGTACCTAGTTTTTTTCTACATACCCTCACAGTTTCTGCCTGACATTTAAAAATTTCAATGCTAGGAGGTTCTGTAAAATCTTTCCAAGGGAAAGAGCCAGCTGAAAGACTTGTTTGGTAGAGGAAGCCGTTCCTCTGGGACGTGAAGCTACCTGCTAGCTGAGTGAGAGCGCAACCGAAATGAGCCTTTCCTGCGTCCAGACCTTCCCTTCTGGTTTCCGATGTTTGAAAACAAAGCAAGACACCTATAACAGCTGAAGAAGCTGAGTAAGGATTAGGGCTTTTCTGTGGTCACACGAGCAATAAGATGAAGCATGGAAAAACCCAAGAGCCGCGGGGAGGTACCATTTTTTCCCTCTGCGCAGATATAAGCTATTTAATAAGCGCATGACAGCTGTCGCCTGTGAAGTGCAGCCCTGACCCCAGCCCGGGCTCTCGCGGACAGATGCCGATACCACGAAACGCGTTATCTCAGCCCGTCGGCCCGTTCGTCTCTGTAGAGCCTCAGTGGGCAAGTTGAGGCCTGGAAGACGACAACGCTTAACAACGGTATAATGTATTGCGATACCGATGCTTGGTGCAAATGCGATCAGATTAATGCAAACCCTGCGTGAGGCAGCAATGAGAAGCTGGAACCATGCTAATTCATGCTAATATCCTCTGGGGATAGGGGCAAATATTTGTCCTTAAGTGATCTATTTGGTTGCTGTGAATATTTCTTTTCTCATAATCTCATTTTGTAGCTTGAAGAGAGAATTGCTGAATTAAAATAAATCCATTTAAAAGAGAGAAAGTATTCACTGAAATATCGTGGATAACCGAAAATAGAAATTGTAAATATCTAAAGAGCTTTTCTCTCTTAAAGGCATATTTACTGACTCATTAATCCACAAAAAATAAGGTGATTTCACTTGTGCTGCTAGTTTCTGGTCTTGGGGCAAAACGGAAGATACTGAGGAGCGGAAGCATAAAGCCTGAAAGAGACCTTGTGAAAGAGAAGCTCAGCGTAACAAGAAGATGCCGTTTCTGAACGGCGGCGGTTAGTGCTCCCTGCGGGAACCTGCGCGGTGCCGCGGTCGGTTCCTGGGGCTTCACCCGGCCTGGGGGAGCCGGGGAGCCCCGGTGAAGGGGTTCACAGCCGCCGAGGCGCAGGCTTGGTGCGGGCATCCAGGGTTGCTCTGAGCTGGGCTGAAGAGGACGTTGGCCGGTGTCGCCGTGGCCCTGGCTTTCCATGAGTCGATGCACTTCTCCTGCAGATCCCCGTGCTCCAGCACCGCTCCCTCTAGGCCATGGGCACACGTGGCCAAGGAGCGCCTCCGAGCAAACCCTTTCAACCACTAAGTGCCATGGAAACGGCTTCACTCTTGGCAGATTTTTGCAAGATCTGACCTCAGGAAGCCTGCTTTTCAGAAGACCAGGTTCCAGCAAGAGGGCCCTCTTAACTGGGGAGTCTCCCTTTACTGGCAAATACCCTCTTAAGTCTAGCTAGTATGATGAAAAAGGGAGGTTTCGTTCACATTTTATGTGCGAGCCTGTCTGTCCAGGGTTCTTGAGTGAATCGTCTGCTTTGATTTCATGAAAAAAGAGATGAGATTTAATAGCTATTTCTGCTGGCTCTTTCAGTTTGGCTTAATGAAGTATGTGATCTTATTTTTTGTAGTATCCTATCAAAAGTAAGTATTATATCACACATTGCATAAGATCTAAAGAAATCTGACCTAAATTTTGTCCCCTCAGCTTGCCAAACCAAGCGTGACCTGCTGAAGATTAGCAGTACCGACGTACCTTTAGTGGCATTGATCACTGACGGAAACCTGCATTTATCACCCAGTGGCTTTAAACTCTTTTACTTGCAGTCGCTGCTCTTCGGGGGAAGGGCCTGGATGCCGACAGCAGTATCACCGGAGCCCCGAGAGCTGCCGGCGCGCTGATGGGCTCCCGCAGAGGCGCCTCCTCCCTCCGCTGCCTTGTCCAGAGCAGCACTACTCGTACTGCAGCAGCTGCCACGGCGGCTTTTGTGCCCGTTTTCTCCCCATCCTTCCTCAGAAAGAGGCAAGCCAGAGAGGTGGCATGCCCAGGATTCGAACTGTAAATGTCTAATTGGAAAGCAGCAAGGGTCAGCTCGTGAAAACGGTCCGGCCCTATACGTACTCACGTGTGCGGTGCTGGAACGGCATCATTGAATCACATGAAGTTATTTTAAAGAATGAAGCAGACCAGAACTCAGATTAAAAGCTAACCTGACAAGAAACCAATCAGAGTCATCAGCAAACCATTAAATTGCTTCCAGAAATAAAACCCCCCTTACCTCCATGGCAAGAGAAAGAGGAAAGCGGCATCGAAGCTGCTTCCCCCTTCTTGTCCCTTCGGCTGGAAGTCCCCGAAGCCTCGCCGGAGGGCGGCCACCGGCAGTCTGCTGGTGGGACGTCTGCGAGCTGAGCTCTGGCCATCGTGTTTTTTACTGACCCTAATGTGCTTTTAGACTTTTTGCAGGCCTTTTGGTGCTTCTCTGCAGCAAGAGCAATGGCACTTCCCTTGAAAGGTGCTGTACGACTGCAGGATGGCCAGTTCTTCGTGCCTGCAAGAAGTATCCATGGCTTTGTAGAGAGTCATTCTGGATGGCGTTAGTGTGGAAATGTATGTATCTGTAGTGTAGGGCAGGTGAAAGGTGTGCTGCCCCCCAGCTGGGAGGAAGGGCGATGATCCTACGGTGCTGGGGTGTTGCTGTAGGTCTAAGGACACCCAGGTTCAGGTCCTTTCCCAACATCATTTTGCTTATTTGAGCAGGTCATAAAGAACCAGTTAGGTGAGAGGTGTTGTCAGCCCGAACTGTCCCGTCTAACCCCCCCTGAGATGAGTGCTTCAGTTGTCCCGTACTGCGGTTCCCATCATGTGGAGAGGGGCTAGTGCCGTTTGCCTAACTCAAACAGCTCTTTCTAAGGCAACTGGTACCGAGGACCGTAACTCCCTGCAGCTCTGAGGCCCGTCCCCGAGTGCAGTAATGTCCCTCAGCCAGCGGCTGGAGTTTCGTGTTGCTTAGGAAGGTGATGTTGGTGCTTTCACTTCTGAGTCATGTAAGCTAAGAAGTGAAAACCATGTGAACAGAGAACTGTTTTGAAAATGATTTTCTACACTGAGTGTTTAAGCCTTTCATGGCCCTTATGTTTTGTTAACAGAAAGAAATAGTTAAGCTCAATGTTTTTGAAAGATCACAAGGGCTGCAAAATTTCGGTCGACTCCTGTCCTTTCACTTTCCCCTGTCTAGCTGTACTAATCTCCAATTGTTTAACTCCATCGTGGCAGTTTCCAGGTTTCATCTATAAAACCAGATTTAGCACGTTGGGAACCAAGTTGTTCTTAGGCTAGGAAAGGACCCCGCGTTTCCCCTGCCGGAGGGCTGGGTTGAGCGAAGGCTGGAGGGCCATGGCTGGACTCTGCTTGGCTAATCTAGCTCACCAAACACTGCCCTTGAAGGAATGGTGGCTCTTCTAAAAATATTTAGGGACGTGGGTAACCGTGAGCCTAGGCTTTTAGGGAAACTCTTGGCCTAGTTCTGTCTGTGGAAATTGTGCTCTTCCTCCAGCTCCTGCCGCGCGTTGTCACCCACCTCTCTGCATCCTCTCCTTCTGCATGGGGGCCACGTTCCCCAGGAACGAGTCCCAGGACGCTCTCAGGAGCAGCGTTTCTGTCCACCCCTGCTGTTTGTCCTTCCTGCGGGCGTGGAGCGTCTCGCCAGCCAGTGAGGCCAAGCACAGCAGCACGTCTGCAACACCATCAACATCTGCAGCACCTTCACATCAGCATCTCACAAGTGAAATGAAGGACCTATTTACCCCAGAAGACTGCAGATTTTTTTAATTGAGTGTAATTACTTCCCTTGGTAGCATACACTCAAAGTTATGTCCATCATGGATCACGGTGCTGTACTTATGACTCTTTGCAGTTGACTCCTTAGGTCACGGCTCTGCAGCCACGTGCAGACTAGCACAAGTCCCCCTGAATTCCTGCGTGCTGCATCTTGCATCTGGATCTGGCGTAGCTGCGAGAAGCTGCACGTTGCTAGATGGCAACCTGGCAGGTAGGCATGCACTGAGATAAAGGCACTCATTAATTTCAGCTCAAAACAGCAGAGGCTTCATCTAAGGAGCTTCCATTCAAAATTCGAGAGTTGCCTACAACAGTTGCCCCCTTAGGACAGACACCACTGGGGAGGCGCGGGGGTACCATGACCTGCCTCGCGCGGGTACCCAGGGCCCGGGCCCGGAGGTGACACGTCAGGTTAATATTCGTGGCCCGGTCACCCGAAGGGAAGCGAGAAGGAAAGCGGTGTTGTGAACGTCGCTCTGTAATCACACCTGACATTTGTTAGGGCTTTTTTTCTATTTGATTAATTGCTGAAATTACAAACCAAGGCCAACTCTCTGTAATTAAGCCAGGCTTCTTATTTATTTATCTTTAGAATGCTGTATGAGTAGCATCATGGCTAAAGTTACTGGTTCCTGGCATGTGATACTTGCTCTGATGCATAAAATGAGTCTGAGGAAAGAAGGAAGGCTGGAAGACGTGGACTCCGACGTGCCACCGGTGGGGAAGCACAGCAGAAGAACCGGAGCTGTTCCGTTTCCCTCAGCACAGTTTGTCGCTTAGACCCTGGTGACGGAGGAGTCGAGGGCAGTCTGCGCGGACCCCGTCCCTGGGCTGGCGCCCGGCCCTCGTGGTGACGCCGCGCGAGAGCACGGAGACTCCTAACCCCTCACGCAGGCGAAAAGCGAAGGAAGACAGGTGAGAAATATAAACTATCTTTACTGGTTTTAAGGCTTAGCAACATGAAGGCTCGTGTTTCCCATTTATTTAAATATTTTATTTCAACCTTTAAAAAAAGAACACCTTATCACAGACACAGCAGCACCCTCCAGCAAGTGTGTTTAGAGGCACGGACACAGGGAAATGTCCACCTCTGTTTGCTTTATGTATTTATTATTCCTTTCAGAGGACGTATTTATGTACATATATAAAATACTTGTCAAGAGAACATTTTATTCACTGCACTCTCTCACCCCTGTTCTGCCTAGAAGCATCTTTTCTAGCTAGTATAATACAGTTTCAAACCATTCCTTTAAATTGCTCTATTGCTTTTGATCACGGGCAACCTTGGCAGGCGCTGGGCAGTGGCCGTGCCTGGCCGCGGCGGCGAAGCTCTGCAGGGTTGGTCACACTCATCCTCAGGCAGCCCCAGCTGGGCATCTACGCGCATGTCAGTGTATATATCCATATGGGCACATGTGTGCATATGGGAGCATATGTGCATATGGGAATATATATCCATGTGGGCACGTATATGCATATGGGCATATTTGGCAGCAGCTTCTGGGGCCTGCACCCACGAGCACTGCCCTTCCCACTGCGCGGCTTGCGTGTGCACGGGACGTAGAGGCACCTACCCGGGTTTCCCCTTCCAGGCAGGGTCCGGGCACGGTCTTCCTGCGCAGCTGGAAGCTGTTAAATCGCTGGGCTCCTTGCACTGCAGTGTTGTTGCGTGCTGTTGCCTAACGCCGGTGTCCGCGGGGCGCAGCGTGACTCACCCCTCGCTTTCGGGTTTTTAGTGTTAACAGCTCTGCCAGACCGAAGGGCTGTGGGTTACGGGCTGGTGCCGTGACAGCAGCGTTTAGAGCCAGGCTTCCCCGGGGGCCTGTGCGCAGCTTGGAAAGACCGGGCAGAAGAGGAACGCGGCTCGAGAGTGCAACAAGGCTCAGCCCTGCGGTTCGAACAGAAAATCTACATTTTCCGTTTCTCCCTTCCTTTTGTACCATCTCGACGAGCTTGCCTGCACGCCTGCTCCGCGCTCGCAGCTGCGCTCCTCGGGGGGTCCCGGAAAACCCTTCGCCGGTGGGTGTTAAAGCCGGGATGCCCGTGAGGACGGCGCTGCAAGCAGGATGCACGGACGCGCCGGGCACGGCCGGGCTGGCGGAGCCAGTAGAGGGGGGTGGAAATTTCTCCTGAAGGGAGCAAAGGCACCGGTTGCCAGCACCCGAGGCCGAAACGCTGTGATTTTGGCCTGCCGCGGCGGCTGCAGCGCGCAGCTTCCTTGCGAACCCCTCTGCCAGCTCCGCTGATCATTCGCAGGATGCCAGGTGGCTCACAGATGGGAACACGAGACTATTGATTTTTACTAGCTTACGAAAAACTGGAAAGGGGGGATCAAAAAGGCTTAAAAGTTGACGTTTAAGCAGCGTTTCCTAAATGGTAATTCCACAACACCAGCTTGGTGTGAAGGAAACACAAAATAGGCGTCCGCGTCTTTTGAGAAACCAAGGAATCGCGCCGGATGGCATTTATTCACAGGCCGGGTCATCTGGTGAGCTGCAAGAGATGAAAACAAACAAATAAAACCAGCAACGGAAAACCAAACCCAATCTTTTAAAAGCTCCGTAAGTGAAATGAATTCAACCAGCTCTAAATTGGCAACAGTTCCAGGGCCGGAGACCTACGGGGTATGTAATCACAGCGAGAGCAGCAAGATGAGTTCCCATCAAGTGCATTGACTTGGAAAATGGAGAAAGTTTAGGGTCAGGCATATGTATTCCCGGGGGAACGCTTACCATGGAAAATGGGAAGCAAAGAGAGCTTCAGACACCACCACCGTGATTACTTGTTTCGGTGTCAATTTTCCGTACTTTGCAGTTCGCGGAAGACATCCACCTGCTCACGCAGTATCGGAGGGCTCGAGCTGTGGGAAGCAGATTTTTTGTTTCCAGGAGTCAAACGTTATCAATGCCGGCACGATCTTTGTCACATCCCGTGGCTAGCGTAAACATGTAGCACTGTCCACGGATAAATTAAATTAAACCGTCACTCAGTGTTCTCATTTTTGTTACTTGTATCTCAGTATTGTATTTCCTGCTAAGGAGGTGCTTTGACTATGTACAGTAATTCATCTCCACGTATAAGCCTGCAGGTAAGGCTAATGCCAGCTCCCTAATGGGCTGCTGTCTTACAAATGATATACGGTATTCGGAAGGAGCATAAATGGGACCCGCGAACCTGGAACCACAAGCAGCCTATCAGGGACATCTTATTTATTCGATCTGCAGTGACTAGTAATTATTCTGTTTACGGGGAATAATCGTTCGGGTTTTGTCACCTGCCTTTCACACCTTTGCGGATGTTAATACCGTGATCCCGCACGAACCTGCAGCGCCTGCTTTAGACACGGCCAAGGGTCTTTCAGCGATTTTGGAAGAAATCACCTTTTCTGTGGCTTCAGATAGTTGTTCTAGTATCAAGAGGACGCAGGAAAATAATATATGGGAGAACAATCATGCCATCTTTCATTATTTCAAAAGAGGTTAGCCTAATATTTGAGTGGGTTTTTTTCCATGTTTGAGTGGGGTTTTTTTCCAGAGCTTGTATAATCATTCATCAAAGACTATTTTTACAGAACAAAAAAAAAAACCCCCAAGACCAGCCTTTAAGTTAATAGCACAGAATGCAAGCCAAGGGAAGCAAAGCTGGAAACGCGCAGTAACCCCCCCATCCAGGGTAACCTGTTTTATTTTGCACAAGGTAATGTCAGCTGTGAATTATGTAGGTGAGAGACAATACCACTAATTAGAAGTGATGTCAGTAACGCAGCTGATAATATGCCGCAAGCGAGGTATATGTAGCACCAAGCGATCGGCTTCCAAATTCTGTCGTTGCCAGCCCAGGTCGGGATGACTGATCGCTAAAGCACGGACCGATCAGTCCTCGTCCGCGCGGTGCAGATCTCCAGGCTGCCCCAGTCGCCTGCACGAGGGCTGGGAGATTCGGCACGATCTGGGACGCTCAAAGTCACTTTCTTCCATTTTATGTTTTTAAGAGCCCATCTTGCGAGGGGCAGCTGACGACAGAGCAACCCGGAGCAGCACTTACCGAGATTTATGAAACTATTGTTTACAAAACAATGGTCCTACATTTAGTTATGTCCTAAGGGAGGCAGAGTGCCATGCCGAAGGTCATGATTTTCAGGTCAAAGGTCTGAGTCACAAGGGATTAAAAGAGATTAAATATCTTCTTCTCCAAAACTGGAGGTTTGGATAATTAATTGCTCCCTAAACATGAAAGCTTTAAATGATTGCCATCTATATGTGCCCGATACAGCCTCTTTCTCTCGTTGCCTCTCTCGGCATGGGAAAACGCAACTGGGTGTTAAAAATATTTGTCTTTCTGTATAACAATATCACCATAATTAGAATGGGAGTTGATGCTAAAAAAGTTAATTTTGCAAATTATGCTGACTTCATTGTTCAGATATATAAGTGCTACATTTAACGTGAATATTCAGCCTTTTAAATATGTACGTTGAGGGCCAGATGCAGCCATGATGTGGAAACCACAAGAAGGAAGGAAGGGGGAACAGCAGCCCAGCAGTGCCCACAGCTGTATCAGACCACCACAACACCGCCCGGGTCCGGGGAGCCGCAGCCGTGCCGGCGCGTCCTGCCGTCCCTCCCTGCAAGCCCAGCCCCAGGGCTTTGCTGCAAGTCCTCCATCACCAGCAATGTCCTGCTGGGGCTGTCTCATGCTTTTCATAGCCAAGTATTTTGTCATTAGCTTAATTGCTTACCCCTGTTTTCTCATCTTGATGCCACTGCAAGATTACCCAAGTTAATCCCTTCCTCCGTTCTCCAATGTGCGGGGCAGCAGCAAATCACAAAGAATCTTCCAAGGAAAAGTAATAATTGCTGGAAAAATTAAAGTAAAATGTGCCTGAGGGGGAATAGAAAAAGCAGACAGCTGATTTTTGCCTGCTGAAGCCAAATCGCAAAAAATAAGAACTCCAGAAGGAAGCATGCAAACACACTCCCGAAGAGCAGCCCCGCGAGGTGACACTGCTTGGGACATGCATGGGGCACGAGCGTGACCCGACGTCAGACCGAGGGCTCCAGGTCAGGTCTGCAAATCAGACGGAAACCAGATTTATGTCCAGACCAGAATGAGCCTAGGAACTGAGGGTCTGCTGGACCTCCTGGATTGGCATCAACCTCCCGGACTGCCCTCTGAAATCGCTCCCACGGCGGCTCCCGCTGTGGCAGGACACGCCAGGCAGGGTCTGGACAAGGGCTCTGGGGGTGGTAGTGAACCCGTAAGTAACACCCAGGACCGTTCCCCCAGGAGGAGGGCTCCCATGCTCACCGAGGTCCTTCCTGGGCCTGTAATGTGCGTCTGTCTGTGGCCGATCCCTTCCGAGGGGCTTCGCTGGCTCCTCGGTGCCCGCGGCTCGCTGGCCTGGGACACTGCGCGTGCCAGACAGAGCTGCAGCCCCACGTCCAGGGAGAGGGAACGGCGAGAGCCTCCGACAGCGCTCAACGGGCTTCTGCATCTTCGTCCTTTCTTGTTTAAAAAAAAAAGCATGTTTCAGAAACCTCGTTTCAGAAAACGCAGGATTCTGGGGTGTCCGGTCACCAGCCCGAGCCCAGGGCCGCTTCGAGCCGCGTCGCACAGGCCTGGGCTGGCGGCACCGACTCCTCCTCTGTGGGTTCCTCAGGCTGAATTCAAGAACCTCGTCAAAAACATGAATTCCCACAAATTATGCCTAAACCATTTAGTGATGTTATTGCCGAAAACATGGTAAATTATTAAAGATCAAGGCCAAAAGCCTATGACTAAATAGAAGAGGGAAGAACAACCCCTTTTTCCTTAAAGACCTGATCTTCATCCTCCTCCCTCCTGGCTTCACCGCCCTGAATTTAACTGACCTCTTTCCGCACCCCGCTACTGATTTAAACCCACTTGAAAATTAATCTGCTGGATAAAATCTTTTCTTCAGAGTCTTTCATTAATCGCTCATCTTTCCCATATTTCCTTGTAGGAAAATAGGTTTTTAAACCTGCCAGCTGTGGTTTTGTGGGATTCGTCTTGTGCCTTGTCTGCCGGCTCCTCTGCTCTGCCAGCAAGCGGGGAGACGCTTCACTCACGGTGCCCAAGCGCCGCGCGCGCATCCGGCCGCTTCGCGAAGGCGTGAGTTGTGCAACGCGGGGACGTGCCTGGGGGGTTAAATGCAGACGTTTATTTTGCGGTATCAGGTCTCCCAGCAAGGCAAGGAATTGGCACAGAGGAAAAGGCACTTCCCAGTAGCACGTAAAATGGGCAGCCGGGAAACTGGGGCCCAAGCACGAGAGAGAAGCGCGACGGAGGGGGCTGGGATGTGGAGCAGGGCTGCTATGCTATCAAAAACGATGAGAAGAAGGGCTGGGGGGCACTGCAGCTGCATTTCCCAGGTCTCTGCACGCGCTGCGCTTCCCAGGTCCCTGCATGCGCTGCGCTTCCCAGGTCCCTGCACATGCTGCATTTCCCAGGCCTGTGCTCACGCTGCCTTTCCCAGATCCCTGCATGCACATGCACATGCTGCATTTCTTTCCAGTCTCCCTGCTTCCTTTTCCATTTCTCTCTCTCTGCCTGTTGGAGGCAAAGCGGGTGCTGGAGCACGCTGGAGCATCCTCCAGCACCGCAGGGAACAACCTGCCTCTCAGCTCCCCGCTGCCGGGTTTCCTGCTCTGCGGCCCCACTGCCCATGGGAGCAGGACCACTCCCGTCCCTGCAGTTGCACGGCTACCTCCTCACCCATGCGGATTAATTTCCAGCCAGCCACGAATGTGTCTGTCCCCTTGCGAAACTCACTTTTAGCTGCCGTGGTGACAAGCTTTCTAAAAAACAGCATAGCCAGGCAAATGGCACATTTCTGGTGCTTTAAGGCACTTTCACACTAGTGTCTGCGGTGAAGCTGCTCAGTTCACAGCAGTGTGAGTGGGGAAAACCAGGCTCAGCAGAGAAGAAAAATAAAACAGTGCAGACTGCATCACGGCACGTAAGTGCAAGGCAAACATCCCCCTCCTCCAGACACATCAGTGGTAACAAGGATGCGGGACTACATGGCAAGGTCTTTCAGCCGTCTGTAAAGCAATCCAGAATAACAGCCCCCCCGGACGCGGGACTCCTGGCCGTGGGGACGGGCCGAGCATCCGCTGGCCCTCCGCATCCCCACACTGCCCGCACGGCGCTGCCCGGAGCCCCGGGCTCGGTGCCCGCTTTGGTGTTGCCGTCCAGGGCCACGGGAAAGGCCACGGCTCTCAAAAAACCTTCCTCAGGAAACGGGCTCTCCCGACAGCCAGGTTCCTCTGCACGGTCCTCCGCCCGCCTGCAGCGTCTCCTCCCCAGCGCTGCTGCCCTTTAGCCCACGTCGGAGGCAGCTCTGTCGTCCCCCCACTAAATCCAAAGGTGTAAACGCCACTTGACAAGCCGGGTATCATCTCCTGTGCTTGACTGGCCTGTGAACAACTCCTTCAAGCGCTTGGCTCAGCAGCGATTAAAATCCCCGTTGCTGCCGTTGTTCCCAGGCTCCGCGCTGCAGGCACGCAGCCCCCCAGCTCCCTGCCTGGCGTGCGATGCTCCCGCTCGCCGGACCTCGGCGTCTGCACTCGTCTGTGAATTATGCACATACTGGAGACTGCGTGTACATACGTGCGTACACATACAGCTATGTATCTCTCTCTCTATATAAAACACTGGGGGACACTCGAGCGGCTCGTCACTGGGATCAGACACGATGCGGCCGGCCCCTTGGGGCTGAGCACGGTCCCTGGCTCTCCTGGCGCCTCTGGCTGCCCCTTTCCCCTGCAGACCACAGCCAAGCGGGGAGGGGTACGTGCACTTAGGTGAGCGGGGCGGGGGATCCCCTAACGAACAGAGGTGTGATTAGCCAGCCTGCCACTTAGGTGAGGGGTGTCCGGGCTGCGAAGCCACCGCGTTGCGTAGCAGTCTTTATTTATCGGAGTATCGCACTACGCCTTGGCTAAGTCACTGCTGAGCGTGCTGCGGGTGGTCCAAGGGGCATCCCTCGAGGACTCGGAGAAGGAAGAGGGCCTCGAGACCTGAGATGGGTGTTCAGAGGGACAGAGGTCCTGGCCAGATGGGGTGAAACAGCATCTCACACCACCAGCCAGCGCAGAGAGAGGGAAGTGAGCTCAGCGTGACTTGGTTAGGCTTTTCTTGCTTTTCATTCCTCACCTTTTCTTTATGCGTATTTGCAATGATATTGTCTGTTTTCAAGGCAGCAAATAATATGTTTGCTTTTTCTTCCGTTTTTTAACCTAGCATGGCTTCAGTTAAGGTTGATTTTGATGGAGCTGGTTTAACATCGCAGCATTCCTCCCCCAAAGACGTGCTCTGCCTCTTGAAACCAGGGTACGGACACCTGCTGCCTTAAGGACACAGAGGTCTTCAGGGCAGCCGAAGGACAACGGAGAAGCATCCTCTGGGAGCTGGCTTTGCGACAAGTCTCGGAGACGCCGAGGGCCGGGAGCTCCCGTGCAGCAGGCAAGGTGGTGGGGAGCCGGCGGGAAGCGCGTGCTTCTCCCCGGACCTGGAGCCGAGATCCCCCGTCGCAGCCTGGCCCGGTGCTGCAGAGATCTCCCGCCGTGGGCTGCAGCCACTGCGAGCCACAGGCTGCTCCGTTTGGGTATGAGACATTTTACAGTTACATGTTAACTGAGATAAACGTATTTCTGCAAAGCAAAGCTGAATTTGCATTTTCTAGACCAAAAAAAACCAAAAAGCATTTTGGGCAAAGTTACTGATGAGCGTGGCTTCTTTGCTGCATGCCTTTCCAGGAACCCTTGTCAGACGCGTGCCCTTGAGGCACAGAGACGGGCTGGGCTTGCGGCTCGGACGATGCCTCATCGCCTGTGACAGACACAGCGAATCCAAACTCTCGTCATGGTAGCAGGGGCGGGCCTGAGATAAAATGCGTGGCTCCAGCCACTTAAAAAGTTGCAGAATTTAAAATATGGAAGTTGATGGAAGAGGCCACGGCTGAAAATAATGCCTGTGTCTGTAGGCACAGAAGAGAGTATATACCCTACTTGCCCCCCTTGCAGCCTGCATGCTCGCGGTGCCTGTGGAGCGCCGTGGACCTGACGCCCGGAGCCACGTCTGCGGGTCCTCGAGCCCCGGCCTCGAGCCTTGCTCCTGCCCCAGCAGAGCCTCAGCCTCTGCCGGTGCCTCCTCTCTGCCACTGCTTAGTTTCTGTTATTATTTTGCTAGTGAAGATTTTTGAACTTGTCTGCAGAAAATCTGTAACTCGTGGTGAGATAGCCACAAATTTAAGTGGTCGTTAGTTTAAATGATATTAAGTATGCTATGTGCCAGAGGCCAACAGAATTGGTTGTCCTTCAGCTTCTCTGTTTACGGACATGGTGTGTTGGAGGGCAACAGGATGGAAACCGGAGTCTGGAGAATTCTCATGTGTTATTAAGTACCGAGGAGTTGTCAGACTCAGTGTGAGCCGAAATATGAGACACAGATGTCCTGCAGGGAGGAAAAGGCGAAAGAAGAAATATAGCGGCTAAGGAGCCAAATAGTGAAAAGAAGCTAGAAGCTATCAGGCTTCTCTCTGTGCAGAGACAGAGACAAAGGCAGTAGTTATACGCTGGGGCAAAAAGAGAATTTCGCTGCATTACTGGAAGCAAGGGTAGAGGCACATTTCCAGCATAGTTAGCATCTGGAAGCCAACCTTGTCTAAGCAGGACCCGAGCAAACTCACTTTCAAAGTGTTTGTGAGTAGTACTACTTTTAATTACTCCATGTTTAAAAGTTATATATAGAATAGATCATATTATCTTGCAAATCAATAGGTGAAACTCTAAGTAATTAATTACTGATCACAGGGTTCTTATAGTTGAAACCAGTATATAAAGACTGTTTGTGTCCGTTTTTCATGATGTGGCATTGATATGTCCTAGGAATATGGAAGCCAGGTAGTATGTACCGAATCTTAATGCGGAACGACAGTTCAGCATGAGGCCATCCCCTTCCTCCCTGACAAGTTAAGGAAAGGTATTCACAGAGCAGCTGGGGCCGGCTGGGAGCCCTGGAGACCCCCTGGTCCAGCCCCTGCTGCAGCAGGGTCACCAGAGCAGCCTGCCCAGCACCACGTCCAGGTGGGTCTGAATATCTCCAAGGATGGAGACACCACAGCCTCTCTGGGCACCTGCTCCGGTGCTTGATCATCCTCACAGTAAAGTGTTTTCTTGTGTTCGGGTGGAATTTCCCATGCTTCAGTCTGTGCCTGTTGCCCCTCGTCCTGTCACCAGGCACCACTGGGAAGTCTGGCCCTGGTCTCTTGACATCCTCCCATCAGGTATTTATAAATATTGCTAAGATCCCCCCTGCCATGGCTTCTCTTTCCGAAGCTGAACAGTCCCAGCTCTCTCAGCATCTCCTCGTTACAAGCGATGCTCCAGTCCCTTAACCATCTTCGTGGTTCTTCTCTGGACTCACTCCAGTAGCTCCAAGTCTCTCTTGTATTGGGAGCCCAGCACCAGACACAGCACCCCAGATGTGGCCTCGCCAGGGCTGAGGAGAGGTGAGGGATCACCCCCCTCGACCTGCTGGCAATGCTTCTTCTAATGCAGCCCAGGATGTTGGCCTCCTTTTCTGCAAGGGTACATTGCAAGCCGCTGCTGGTACTTTGAAGTGTTAACACAGTTGTCCCCTGTCCTTGGACTTATCACAGCAACTCATGCATAGATAATTGGCAAAATTCTTCCCCAAAACACAGTTTAATTTACCTCAGTGGAGTCATGATAGTGGTGACTTTATCTAGAGAAAATTTGGGGCATCAGGACTTCCCCGTTTTCACCTCTTTCGTAATGCAGTCTCGAGTTCAAACAAAGGCAGCCGGCATGCACTGAACGGTCTGGCACATCTCCAGCCATGTGGCAGGAGATGCTAAACAAGGCAAAGGAGGTAAGGCAAAGGGCTTGCAGTTATTTTATTCAGAATATCGTTGCTCATGTCTTTGCACTTTGTTGGTCATGGGTGTACTGAAGACGAAGTGTCATCCATCTCTCTTCATTTGTATTGTGGTTGCACAAAGCAGTAACAGCCTAAGGGCTGGAAGCCCACAATACGGTAAATGCTCTCTGTCTCCACAGTATATACAATATAGAAGTGACATTTTAAGGTCTTAGGTGGCCAGAGACCAGCTTTGATCTCGATAGCTAAGGCTGGCTGAGATCATATTCAGAGCAATGCTTTCAGATATTGGCAACAGGTCTTCTACCAATTGCTGCTTTTTCTGTTGAAATCCTCTCCTTCCGCAGTGCTCCTGAGCTCAGGAATAGGGTATTGCTGCAGCCTACTGTTGTTCAGTATTTCACTGACCGCCTGCATTTACTCTGGGAATGGTTTTAGACTATTTTGGTTTCCCAAGTGCTCAAGAAGTCCTGAATCCAGTGCTCAGTGTAACTGGTCTGATCAGCTTCAAATGTCTGAACTTAGAGAACCCATAGCCAGATTTTGCCTCTTCCCTGAAGCCCGGTGTGGTTTGCAGGGATGTGTCTTCGGGTGGTTTCGCTTTCCAGCTGCAGGGATACAGTGGGAGGAGTGTTGCAGATGTGAGAGAAATGCTTTTAAGCACCCTGTGTCCACAGTGATGAACTGGACCAGGAATTAAAAAGCAAAACAAAGCAAAACCTGACTGGGAGAGTGAAGCAGCTAAAGATCCAAGAGAACTGAAAAACATACAAAACTCGTAAGCGGAGCTGAGAAAGAACCACACACAGGCTCGCACGTACTGTGACAACCAGGATAAGCCAGGACTGCACATCCTCAGAGGAAAGACACAGGCATCGCTTCGTAGAGGCCCCTGATCATTTTGCAATAGAGAAAAGGATATTACTATAGCTACAGCAGCGTTACTAGGAGAATTAACTGTTGTAGACAGCTGCAGCAGGAGATGAAATGGGCTGTCAATCAGAAGGGAAATGGATGATGCACTCATTTTAATTTGGGCACAGATGTGCAAGCCAACGTGTTGGGGGGAACAGCAGGAGTGTCATGAAAGGAGAAGTCGTAGGTAGTCTAAGGTAAAGAGGAAGTTCTCACCTTGCCCTGGTGATTCCAACTAAAGGATTGAACTAAAAGTTCAAATGGGCAAATAAGAAGATGAAAAGGATAAAAATTAGTATGAGAACCAAGGATAAAGCACCTATTACAAAGAAAGCGGAGACCTCAGCAAGAGGGGACACGCTTAGGGGGGGAATAGTCAAGGAAGAACAAGGGAACAGTGGGGAAACCCCTCAGCGGAGCATAGAGTGGAGCTAATGTCCCAGTGCCCCCATCAGCTGGTTCCTGGAAAATGCCTCTTGCCCTAAGCCAGAGGCTGGAAGAGGTTTGCTGCCTGCAGAATCAGAATGAGCAGAGAACCCTGCATGGTCAGGGGACATCACCGCTGCAAGGACAAGGAGCAGAGCCCTTCCCTTGGCTCCACGCTGGGGAGGGTGCAGCAAACGTGTCAGAAGGAAGCTTTCTTCACCACTTAAAAGGGGAGAAACTCTGAGAGATGTGAGCAGAGTCAAATGTTTTCTATGCCTCTAGTCTGGAGACATATCATAAAATGACAGTGTCACCATTGTGCCCCACGATGGCTTTAACAGCGTTATTTACTGCCTTGGTTAAAACTCTTCTCTGATGGTTAGGAGTAGGGGGATCGAGTTCATGCCTCCAGGCTGAGCTACATTTATTCACTCTAAAATCTGGAGCACGAGGTAGACTCCACATTCCTTTTTTTTTTTTTCTTACTCCCCCTGCAGAAAGGCTGAAAAGTCATCAGTTATTGCTAAACTGAGTTGGTTCCAGACTATAAAATTGATGTATCATGAAGAGAAGAGCAGAGAAGAGAAGATCAGAAGCAGATCTTGCCCTCTGCCCAAAGGCACACAGGGCTGAGCCGGACCGAGGCCAAAGGCAGGCTTGTTGGCTCCAACCCTGCCGGAAGAAGAGCGTATGGAGCATCCCCCACGCTTGGCTACCTTGTAGCAAAGGTATCAAAAATAATTAAGTGGTTTTAACCTAATTACCATCCTTCTGGCCCAGATCTATTCACAAACGCTGATTTGTTTCTGCCCATTTCCTGCTCTAGATGAGAGAGGGAGCCAGGGAAAAGCTCCCTTTGATTTCTGTGCTTACTTCAGCCCCACAGATCCGATTTCAAACAGCACATGAAATGCAAAAGATCTGTCACAGAGCAATCTCCAATAGTGCAAGTCATGCTGAGTTCAGGGGTGCCCTGCAAAGATAGGAACAGTCAAAATTTGTCAGATAATCAGTGATTATGAATTATTTGTTCAGCTTTGCTAACCATGCTGGTGAGTCCTAGGATGATGACCCATGCTGAGGTTCAGGAATTAGAACCAGAAGGGCAAAGGAGACGGGAGCCCTTTTCACATCTCATCATGTCTAATTAAGGGAAGCTCAGAAGCTCCAAACACAGTTTGAGATTTAAAAATAAATGAAGCAAATTTTTTTAAAAATAGAGTTTGAATTGCAAATCAATGAGATATTGCACGCACAGGTTTTGAGGTATCTGTCCTACAGCTAAATTTCTGCAGTTAGATTTAGGGTTTTGAGCAGGCAGCAGGTTCAGACACCTCCAGAAATCCCTTCCAACCTTAACTGTTCATGATTCTGCAATTTCATCTTTGCAGTGAGACTGTCTCTAAGCAGCCTTGCTTTCCATCACTGTACAGAGCTAGGAATGGCCAGTTCTCCTCTTTTTCCTGGAGGCCACATCCCCCTTCTCCAGTGCCCAAGGTAGGATGGAATCCTGGCGTGGACAAAGGCAGAGCTGCAGCCCACGCCTGGAGCTGAGCATGCAGGTACATGCGAGGGTTAGTGTGTGACATCGTGAAATATGAGCTTCCAGGTCCAAAACTTCCTGGCACCCACAGCGGCAGTCCTGTGCCCTGCATTTCTGTGTGCTATTGCTGCTCATGAAATGGTTTCTGCCCTGGCAAAACCAAGCCAGATGTTGCCTGCCAGGATGGCACATAGAGAGGCCTTAGGACGGTCACTGAGTCCTTGTCTGGACCTTGGTCCGTGCCTACAGCCATCCCCGAGGGATGGTCCGGACAAGCTGTTCAGGCCTAACAATTACAAAAGAAAGTTTACATGCTCACGAAGATGTTAGATTAAATATCACATCCTCTGAGGAGCTCTTGTAAACTTTATAAAGACACCTGCTAGAGCCGGGCCACTGCTAAGAAAAGGAACTAGCAACACACAGCTTGTGCCGGAAAGTAATGAATTGTCTATAACTGAGAAATGCTGCTCCTACAAACAGCCGAGCAGGCTATGGAGTGTAAAAGGGTATAAAAAAATTACAGCGGCATTGTTGGTGTTGAAGGATAAACTGCTTTGTATAGTGACACTCATGTTACAATGTCAATTGGTGGAGGGGTTTTGTAGTGAATTATATGATGAAGAAAGAGCCATGATTCAAAAGCTGTCATCAAAAGGAACCTCTGCTCTGTATAAACAGTGCACAAGTCATCCACTTTAATAGGATGCAAACAACATTGTCATGTACCAGATGAGACAGGTCGCAAGTCAACCTGTCATATTCTAGGACAATTGAATTGATTTGTGTTTGCTATCTTGTTTTGTTTCTAAATGGTTTGCATGGAAAAATATGAGGACGCAGAAGCTCTCGGATTCTGCAGCTAACGCTGGATTTCACAGCCACCCATCCACGCTGTGCTTGTCATTCCTGCCGAAAGTAGGACACAGCGTCCGCGCTTGGGGCTATTTATCGTATTTATATTTAGCATTTAGCCAATGCTAAACCATGATAGGGGAGAGGGGGGAAAAAATGATGCACAAAATTAATCCAAAGACACTTGCCTTGCTTTTCATTTTCTGAAGAAGAAACGTAAATCATCGCTTTGTGCAGTTTCACATGTTGTTTCTTCTGGGAAAACTAGAAAACCAGCTGCAAGTGAATGGAGAGATTCGGTGAGGACTGAGTAGTCGCCACATTAAAAATAAAAGCTTGAGTTAGACATTTCTAGGGACAGGTCACTGAAGAATTTCATTTGACTTCCACATTTTTGAAATAAGTTCATGAAGTCCTCAAACTGAGGTCCCTGCACGTGTATGCCAGGGAGAAGTCTCAAGGCCAGAATCTTTCTCAAAAGAAGCTATGCAGGTAATACAGCAGAAAACACCATCGCGGTCTATAGCRAATTGACGGACGTTTATACAAGCGTGCATTACTCTCGTTATAGAAGCGCGAGAAAAGATGGAAGACTGTGAGCTGATGATCTGCACCATATTGCAGGCTGGCAGGTGAGAAGCGATGGATGATGGAGGTGGAGAGGATCCCAGAAGAACCAAAAGTCAAAGAGTGCATGAAATTTGGACTGAGCTATTCCTTTTACCTGTTTTTCCCACCTTTGAGCATACAGCGTACGGTGCTTGTGACTCGGGATAGCAGTGCATAGGTGACTGATAGTCTTTAACACTTCCGCAGACCTGAGGCAAGTCAGCAGGTATGAAAGCCCATTTATGCAAGTATATGTATTTATATGTTCAAGCGAAGAGCAATGTGCCAAAGCTACTAACCTGCATGTGCTTGTTCCTGCCTGCTGCAGCCCTCCTCCCTGTCCCTGTTTTTTCCTTTTGCTTCATGCCACACCAGCTCTTGGCCGCGGGCGAGCGTGGCCGCCCTTGCCCCAGCTCCCCCACCGCACCAGCCTGCTTCTCCTGGGACCCTCACCGCGATTTGTCTAAAGCTTTCTTAACTAGTGGGGTTTTGCCCCACAGTGGTCCTTGTAGCTCTTCCTGTTAGGAAACCACAGAACTGCCTATGGTAGGTGTGCGATGAGACCATGCCACTGAACTCCTCAAGTTTCAAGAAATATATTTAGGTGTATGAGGACTTGGAGTATATTAGCAGGCACTGAGCTCCCCCAGCTTGGACGGCAGCTGGGACCCCCACGGCTGGGCGTACCGGGAGCCAACGGCAGCCGGCAGCAGGCGATTTCAGAGTCACTGCCACTTGGTTGTATAGCTATGTCCTGAGTTTAAGCTGCATTTTAACTTTTCTGGCTTTCAAATGTTACAAAAACTACTTTTTGTCTGATAAATGTGAAATACAAGATGGTGACACTGTGGCTTTATAACTTTAGCACTGCTTTAACCAGTAAAGTCCTTAAATTTAAAAGCAAGCACCCARACAACACAGACATCTGCAGTCTTACCTGAAATTGAGTGTTATATTTACAGTCTGTTTTCTGCTGTGGATAAAGATGTTCTGCAAACATCTGCTTGTGGGCGATCGCACATGAACATCAGCTCTCTGCAGTTTAACGAAGGCAGAGGTGTGCGAGGGCTGGATTAAGATCGTGTTGTATATCATCATAAATCCCTGCCTTTTGCTAGGAGTCGGGTGGCCACCAGCTAGTTCCCGTTATGGTCTGTGGGGATGCACCACCAGCTCCAGGGGTATCTCCGGGGGTTGTAACCGGCGTGCAGACCCCTTGCTGGATCGTGCCCAGCTGCACGTGGCCGTGCGGGGCTCGCGGACCGCGCCGAGGTAGCGGCAGCTGACGGTTGCGCTCGTGTTCAATAGCGATAAATCTATAAAAGCACGGTGACGTTTTTAGGGCAAGCTATTTTTGCCTTGTGAGTGGGCTGAAAAAAAAAATCAGACCAGCTTTCAAGAAATGAAAGCACCTTATTTATTCTAAGAAAATAGCGCTTACTGATTAACCTCAAGCTTTTCCACTGTGTCTCTTATGACATAAGACTTGATTCCAGAAAATTCAAGGTTAAAAGGAGGGGGCGGGGGGAAAGTTGGAGGAYCGCGTGGATGAGGGTCAAAATTTGGTTTACAGCTGAAAACGTCATGCCGCTGTTAAATGCAGAGTTATACTGTAAATGCTATAAAATCACTACTCCTTAAGAACAGCCACGCCAAAGCTGAAGTTCAGTAGCTGTTTGTCAACAAAAGAGCAATATGACACAATAGCACAAGAACTTATAAAAACATATTCTCCAGTGGAAACTAAATGGGGATTTAGACGGACGAGTGAAAATGGACAAGAGGGCAAAAGACAGAAAATAAATTACCCCAAACTTCTCCTTCTTTTACTTCATTTGCTCAGGAGTTTGCAAAATTTCTCATGTGCATTGATTTTTTTTTGTGCATGAAATTCCRTGAAATTTATGACAATTCTGTGAAGTGAAAAATGGCACGGTTTGCAGATCTCTGGGGACATATATACAGCGAGGGGAATTCAGCTCTTCCAGCCTTCTTGCAACTCAGAGACATACAAACTGCAGTGTGAAGAGGCTCCCAGACTTTCTTTTTCTTTTTTCTTTTCTTTTTTTTCAGTGGGGATAATAATAACAGTGTCAAGGACACCATTCAAGTTGATGCCTGGAGAGCTATTCAGTATAGACCTATTTACGGCCATTATAAAATGCCTGTGGATAGTTCAACGACCGATTTTCAAGAGTCTTTTTCTACTGTTTGAAGGATCAGGAAAATCTATCAAGCTGGAGAAATTAAGCTATTTTTCTTCAGGGGAAGAGAAACAGAGTAGGGAGCTTCKTACATTAAAATGCTGCTGTAGATTCCCGATGAATGAAAAATTGGTCTGCATAATAATGAGCCAGGAGATAGATTTTTAAAAGGCTTAAAACCACTCTTCACGGCTGCTGYTGTAGCAAGAGGCATGTAAGGCGATCGTGCCAAGTTTTGCTTTACAAAGTTAAAAGATCACTGTTCTCCGGTTGGCCGGCAGCAGGTTTTGCTTTCTTCTGGGGTCCTATCAAGCACGAAAGCAAGAAGTGGCTGGATCCCGGCCATGGGATGGTCAGATTTTGAGGGTAACCCGACAACGGGCCGTTCTGTGCAGCGTGCCGCCGAGGTTCAGCCGGTGCCGTCCACGTGCGGCGAAGAGGCTCACGCCTGCCGCGGAGCAGAGATGCCGTCTCGGATGTCGCGGGGAGGATTACGCTAATCCAGCAGCAAGCGGCTGCACCGAAGGCGATGCAGGTGCGAGCTGATGCAGCGAGTGCCTTGAAGCCTCATCGCCACCAACCTGCGCCTCTAAAAAAAGAAGTGAGAAAGCGGCACTAAACTGCAGCAAACCCACCAGGGGAGGAAAATGCACCGCAGCCACCACGCTGGGCTTTCGCTGCCGTCACCGTGCCCCAGCGCTGTGCTGTAGCGCCAGCTGCAAGAGCGGCCGGGCACTCGGGCAGCCAAAATCCCGCCCGATCCCCAGCAAGTGCCTGGGCYGGGATGCAGGCTCTGCCGCTCGGCAGCACTGCTCCAGCCGCCGAGGAGGAAGAGGAGGAGGATGGCAGCACACAGGACCCGGCCTGGCAGCTTTGCCGCGCTGCTCAGGCAGCGTGCATCRCTAAGAGGGCGACATTTACTGAAAAGAAACACTTCCCCTCGGCCCGGCAGTGGAGGAGTGCAGGGTTTTCACGTGGGACCCAAGGCAGGTCCCCGGCGGGTCGCCCCTCCGTGGCTGCTCCCCGGAGCACGTAGCAGCTCCTTGTGCTGCCGGCGTGGGAGCCGAGGGGGCCGCGGCCCCGCTCCCCCGGGAGCTTCCCGGCCGCTCCGCCTGCTCCGATGCAGCAACTCCGTGAATTGGCCTCTCCGCTCTAGCAGCGCGGCCACCCAAAAGGGGTTTGGGGCCACCACTCCTGCTCCAAACGGCATTTCGGTCCGGTGCACCTGGCTGGAGGCAGCCCCAAACCCCGGGGAGAGAGGGAGGAGGGCGAAGGCAGCGCCGCAGGGCTGCATTTTTGGATCAGCTGCCCACATCAGCCCAGTGCCGCAGGGTGACCGYRGTAYRGGCTTCGTGCTGCTGTGAGGAAGGAAAATCTGTTCCTGCACGCGCGTGCGTGCACGTACGCACACCCTTAAACAGGCCTTGGGCGCATTCAGCCATCCGTCACTCACCAAGGTTGCACGGGGAGTCATGGGGAGAAGGAAGCTAAACCGGGGTCTCCCAAATCCCAGCCCAATGTCCCAGGCACTGCAGCATGCACTGCGCAGCGTCGCTGCCCTTCAGCCCCTGCAGCACGTTGTGGACACCCGTGCCCAGTCCCGGTCCCCATCCCCGTCCCGGTCCTGGTGGAGAGGTTTCAGGGATGCAACGGAAGGCTGGGGGAGCCACATAAAATAAACCTGTTGTCCCTTCCTGAGCACAGAGACGGCCCCTGGCTCAGGAAGCCCCCGAGGTACCTCCAAGTGTTGGTGTCCAATGATCTCTCGTAGACACTCACCTCTTCCGAACCTCCCCACAGCTCCCCGATGGTCTCCAGCTCCCTGAGCCGGGCTTGGTCCCACGCAGCGCAGCCACCCGTACCTCTCATGAGCAGGGAGCACCCCAAAGGAGCAGGAATCACCCAGAATCGGGCTCCTTGGACACCTGGCAGGTCCCCGCCACCGCTCTGCGCTCCGTGGCGCGCAGCCAGGCCCCGGGTTGCACGCGTTTCCCTTATCTTTGCTATTTCCCTCCTGCCCGGTGTTTGCACTGCCAGCTGCTAGCGTGCATAGCTTGGAAATACCATACAAAGCAGCTTGCTTGAGAAAGAATGCGGCGTTTGAGTAATGCGTGTTAATTACTTGCATGATAAAAGTCGATCAATATGCTAAACAAACAACTCTCTCCCTGCTCAAATGGGCTCCCGTCGCGATTTTGTTATCCAGCGCCTGCCCTCCTGCCATCCCGAAGCCATAAATGGAAGCCCATTTTCTTTTCCAGTGACTTAAGCTACATTTAATTGAGTGGGAAAGACATTTATTTTTTCCCTTAAAAGATGCCAACTCCCTTCTGTGCATAACCACAACAAGCATCCTCTCCGCGGCCTCTCCCAGCGCATCGCCCGGCGCGCGCGGATCTGCTGCGGCGCTCAGCGCCGGCCGTGGTCCCCGCGTCCCCCTCCTGCTGCGGCCGATATATCTGTCAAGGAGAAGACGACAGCATAGCATTTAGCTTTAAATGATCTAATCATATTTCCTTGCTCGCATTTACAGTGTGCGCTCCTTCCATTTTATTTTTATGGTGCACAGGGTCTCCGCGGATGGGGATGGATGATCGCAGTGCCCCCAAATCATAAATTTCCCGCATCTTTATTAAATGCGAGTGCCTTGTTTGTGTTTAGCAGATCGCCGCCGCGCACTTTGTTTCTCACCGGGAAAGGCAGGTCCGAGAGCCGTGGAGGTGGAGGGCAACCCCGCGAGCGCGGCCCGGAGAAGCCCCTCTGCGGGGAGCCGGGGCGAACGTGCTGTGTCTTGGCGAGGCCACGTCGCATGTCACTGCCTCCCTGGATCTGACAAGCACAAAATGTGCAAGGTCCTATTTACCGGCTAGATTTGACCAGAGGCTTAGAATAACGATAGGAGCAGTTTTTCTTTTTATTTTTCATAAAACATCGGCGTTACTAATGCTTCAGTTGCAGAAGTTCAGAAATCTCGCTTCTGGGGTTTCGGATCTTCTTTGCCGTAGCCCGCTGGCACGCCTGCTTCGCTCTTCAGACTAACCATCTGCAGCAGGTTTCCTTTTTTTGTGCCTTATGAGAGGTAGCAAGGCACAGGTTATTGATTGCGTCTCTTCCACAAATCAACAGTACGCACAATGCGAATATTAATAAATAATGACATTCTGATGAGCGGGATCTGGGTCCGCCACACGCTCTTTGGGCAGAATTCTTTACTTTAAGCATTAGCCTTCGCATGTGCCGCTTCTGCATTTTATTTTCTACCGCGGGTAATGCTGCTTCCCGTTAGAGCGTGTCTAGGAAACGTTTTCAGGGCGTTCCTGTGGGACGGTAACTTGGATGGTGAATTTCCAGGCTGACACTGTGAGTGCTCCAGGACCTGCAGCCTGCCCTGCCTTGGCGACGTGGCGGACGGCTGGCTGCGGGTGCCGAGCCCTGCGTCGGGACGGGACGGGGTGGGATGGGACGGGACGGGCAGGACCGTGCTGTTGCAGCAGCAGGTTTGGTACCCGAACATCAGAGGCAGCGAAGAGGTGGGCTGTGCTTTGGGCAGTGCTTCACTCCGGAGGGAGGGCTGGTTTTAAACCCCGGCAAGCATGCGTCTGCAAGAGCACAGGTGAGGCGGCCACGCAGGTGCTCTGTGGACGGTCTCTTGCGGTCTCGGTGCCCAGCGGTGGTGGTGGTCCGGACCAGAGGCACGGTTACAGCAGCCACCACCCCGGCTGGGTGCCTCCGGCAGGGCCTCCTGCATGGTCCACGGAAGGAGGTGTCTCCTGGAAGCAACGCCCAGAGCAGCGGGATGCCCGCAGGTGGGCTCGGGAGGCCACCAGCCGTGTCTCGGAGCAGCGCCTTCCCGACCGGAGGGACAGAGGAAGAGGGAGGAGACCGAAGCAGGCTTGGAGGCTCCCTCCACCTGCAGGAAAGGTCTAGGCACAGGACAACGCTGGGTCGGGGCTGCATCCCTGGCAGACCGGCGCACCAGAGCCCCCGCACCGGTGCAGGACACCAGGCTCTCGAGGACCCGTGCAGTGCCTCCAAGGCAAGAGCAAGGCTTTTCACTCTTGCCAGGTTGAGACTATCCTCACTTTAATTTCCATCACTGCTTTCATGTCCTCTGGATGCCTTTCTTCAACAAGAAATCTGAAGCAAAGCCTTCGATGTGAACCCTCAAGAGTGATGGAGAACTTCGGGGGAGCATCTCAGCTGCTTTGCTGGCTCCAGTTTCGCACCAAGCCAAAGCCCAGATCCCAGAGCCGGGTCTGAGCCACATCTGCGCCTTGGGCACAACTCCCAGCCCGGCACAAAGCTGTCCGGGGTTGGAGGTGGGACTGGCTCTTTGAGACAGGTCTGCTGCGGCAAATGGGGCATGTCCCATTTCCTTGGGATGCGGCAATGCTTTCTCCTGCCCTGTTTCAGTGCAAACACAGGAGCACGGCGGCATGGCTTTCATGAGCCTTTGTGTTTTATTTTGCTCAACTTTGTGCTTTTTTCCAGCGGGGACACCCCTTTGATAGCCAGAAGACAACGAGGAAGGTAGCCTCCGCAGAGCACGGCTCCATGGCACAGGGCTGCGGTGCTGCGGGACGGGTCCATCGAGCCCGGCAGGGCACCACGTGCAGCCAAGGGCAGCGCTTGCCCCGGGCTGCTGCCGCGGCGAACCATTCCCCCAGCGCCGCGCGCTGCCGGACACGTCAGGGGATGCGGCCCTGGCCGCGCGCCAGGGAAACGCGGCGCGCTTGGCAAGCCCCGCTGCCGGTGACCTTCAGCAGTGCCCAGGAGCGGCTTGCAAGGCTGCACGGCCGCGCACGCCCCGGCTCCCGCAGCGCTGCAGCCGCCGGAGACCGGCTGCACGGCGCGGGGCGCTGGCGATGCAGAGGCCGCGCAAGCTCATCTCAGGCCAGGCGGGGAACCCCAAGCAGGAGCCAGTCGAGTCCTGCTACTCGAGCTCGTCCCGCGCTGCTGCACGCGCAGCGACGGCCGCAGCCGCCCCGCGGGGCCGGCACACGCGCGTGGGCGGCGCATTCACACGGTTATCGCCCAGGTTTCTGCGGCTCCGTGCCTGAAGCTTTCCTCCTCCCTGTGTGCCGGGCACGGGTGAAGGCAGACGCAGCGGGACCGTTCGTGCCAGCCCCCACACGGGCACAGCCGCACGCGGGGCAATGCCGCACCGCTTTGCTGCTTGCAAAGGACCTTCCGGCTCTTCCCCAGCTCGTGAGTGGTCTGTCCAACCTCCAAAGGTGCTGCAGATGCCTCCTGCCCCGTCTTGACCTGCGCAGAGAGAAACGGCCTTTGCCTCCCGGCGTTAGGCAACGAAACGCCGTCGCTAGTGGTCCCCCGACGCGGCGCGGGTCCCCGCTGCCCAGCGCAGCGCTCGCTGCCGGCGCCGCGCTCCGGGGCCGCGCGCAGCTGGCGGCTCTCGCGGGAAACGCGGCCGCTCTCGCCGCCCTCCTCCCTGCCGCCTCGCGCCCCTTCCCTGACTCTGTTCTTTGTTGAAAGACACGCAGTGGAGGGGATGCGGCCGCTCTTTGTGCCGGCAATTTGAATTTGACCCTTTCCAGCACCAAAAATCAATACTCCTGTGGAGAAGCAGTGGGTGCTATTTTTCTAAACCCTGTTTACAGCAGTACGGTCCTTTAAGGCAGATGTTATCTGCTTCGGAGGCCGCTGCATACTTTACCAAATTTTACAAAGCATTTTCTGAGCACATAATGACAGTATGATCTTTGTCCGCCCGCTGAGAATAGCGGTGGGCTCACAATAAATACCTACTTCTAAGACGCACAAGTAAGAGTACGTCTTATCTGTCCAGATGGGGGGAAAAAAAAGCCCCTAATTTACATCCCGGAAAGCACTGGGGTGTGACAAAGGTCATCAGCCGACACGGTACCCTCAACCGGAATGAAAAATATATGAGCGGGGGCAGCCGCGCTTGCAGAGGAGATAGCTGGCGCGGAGGTGCTGGCGCGGACGCCTCGCACCGCTGTGCCGGGCGGCACCGGGGAGCATCCGCGGTCCAGCCCCGGCGCCGCCGGCACGCGGGCGCCCGCTCCCTCCCGGGCTGCAGGGAGGAGGTTCCTGCATCTCCGGCAGCGAGGACAGAGATGCTTCCTGGTGGGCGAGCGTCGCCCGGCTCCGGACTCATCCCGGACCACTTGCACTTGATTTGACAGAAAGTCACCAATATAAAAGGCACGCCACATGCCCGAGCGGATCAGGTGTCACCCACTGCACGTCTCCGGTGTATGCACTCTCTTTTTTCTTCCTTTAACTTCCTACTACATGCTATACTTGTACAGCTCCGTTCCTTTGAGCGTCCCAGGATACATCTACATTGATGGACCAGGGAACAGGTCCATATTTCTGCCAAGAAGAAGATGCCGGGTGAGCTACTGGCACCCATTTCGTGCTGTAGCCAGCCAAAGCACAGCCCGTCTGTGGGTACTGTCCATCCTTACAGCCGGTGACCACAAGAGCCCTCTTGGACAGTGCAGTTCCCTTTTTGAGAGAAGACTTCTTCAAGGTCTTCCCCTGCAGGTGCCACCTCCTGTGCAGCACACTCAGACCTGCCTCACTCGGCCTTTGCAGACCCCCCCCCTTGTCTGCAAGCTGCAGGCTGAGGACGTCTCTTCTGGGAGGGGGTCCCGTGGTTATGGGGTGTTGCCCAAAGGCTGACGGGGTTTACGGAGATGCTGAGGAATGAGCCCATCTCACAGTCCAACAAGCAGCACAAGCCAGACGCTTCTCCTGCGCTCTTCCCTCAAGGTCACCTCCAGCCTGTCCCCGAGGATGAGCATTTTTCCACCCAAATGGACTGCGCGCGAGTTTGCCTTAGGCACAATGCAAAACGCAGCAGCCTTGCTGCCTCTGAATACGTCTGGGCACCGCGGGCGAAGCCTCCCACAGTGGAGTGTGCTGTCAGGCCGAGTCGGAGGTGCCCTAAATAAATCGTTGGCAGAAGACCCTGCAGGTGCCACTCAGACCAGTCGGTCCTGTGTCCACTGATGCACCGTGGTGTTTATTCACTGAGCAAACACAGTGAGAGAATACATGCACAGATTTGGGGTGCAAGCAGCATGGAAAAACTTCTCATTTGCTCTAGAGCTAAATCTTCTTCCTACCCTGTCCCCTGTGTCCACTGCAGGCTGATAGTGAAGCAGCACCATGTCCCTTCAGGTCCATCTAAATAACTAGCCTCATGGCTGCTCCAGGTGAATCCTGGACATCCACAGTCTGGAGAGGCTTTGGAGCAAGTTCTCCATTGCTTCTCCATTTCCCTGGAAACATGCACCATGCAGAGAATCTGCCACTCACCAGAACTGCTGGACTCACCCTATTTTGTGGTTGGGACAGCAAACTGTAACTAGGAGGTTGGAGGACTTGGCTTCTCCACTGCAGAGCGTTCACAGTGATGTCAACCTTGCGGACAGCTCTCCGGGGAGCAGCAGCCCCCATGACCACCTGTGCCAGGGATGAGGCATTTGGAGGCTCTAACTTTAAACCTAAACCAGATCCTGCTGCTCTTGAGGGTTGTCCATGATTAGCTGCAATGAAATGCATCACAGAGTCGTGGCCTTCGGCAGTCGGGGAGTACCTGGAGCCTGCAGTCCTAGTTCAGGTGCTCTCTTTGCTTCTCACATTTCCAGGAAATTTTCTGGGTTTTACCAAACGCCCCAAGACTTGCCAGTTAATGAGATGATGAGGCAACTCGGACTGGCTCTCTCCAGTGTCTGAAAGCCTGGCACTATCCTCCTCTGGAGGTAGACCCTGATGTTCTGCGTCTCAGCGCCAGATCAAATAAAACCGTCTTTGGCAAGTCCCTGGTGACAGCAGCCCATTACGGCGCATGGTTAGATTCCTGGAATTAGTAGTTAGATTAAGAAATGCAGCCCTGGAATTAGCAAAGACGTGTGTGATGCTGAGGTGGGGCTACACATCAGTGGAATTGCTCCCCAGGGCACCCAGAGAAAACAAAAAGGAGGAAATGACTAAGCAACCGTGTGCCATTAGGCAGGAGCAGGGCACTGCCTGGATTAATTGTGAGTACTCTGCTGGAGGAGAAGCTTTTAGCCATCAGAGACTCCGGGCTGCTGGAGGGTGTCACTATGAGAACAGGTCCTACCGTACCATTAGAAACGAAAAAAGGACAAAGAAAAATGAGTAGGAAGTCAGGAGGGAATATAAAATCATTAACAAAACTCCTAATACAGTGGAAGAAATGTCAATATGAATGCTGAACTAATGGGCCGGTCTCCTAAAAAATTTTATTATCTCTGAAGTTTTAAATAATGTATTGCATTCAGATCGCTGATGTCCCTCATGACATTAATCTTTGATCTTACAATTCAGCACAAGAAAAGTGGTAAATCAGAGATACTGACTGTTGTCTACGCATTTTGCAGAGAATAATTGATCAAAGATTTATTTATTATCCAAGCCATGATTGATTTATGGGAGTTTTGCTTGATCAAGTTAATTACAAACAATAACTTATTATACTTCTGCATGGGAAGCCCGTTGTTGCAGAGGTGATAACACCTCCGAAGTGATAAGATACCAGTTGGTGTCTGGTTCCTTGTGTGTTTTTGGACCGTTTACCTGTGGCAGATAAAACGGCTATCACCGTCAATAATCAACTTGAGACGGAGCCAGAGGATTTAGCAGAGCCAGATCTGAAGTGTTGTTTTCTTAGCACTGGCTGGGTCAGTGCATTAATTTTCAAACAACAAAAAGAGATGGTTAAATGGGTAACTTATTCATGACTCTGCACAAGGAAAAAAGAAGCTCTGCAAAGTTATTGTGCTCTACAAGAGAAACTGCAGGCATACCTCGGTTTATTGCGCTTTGCTTTACTGCGCTTCGCAGATCTTGCGGTCTTTACAAATTGAAGGTTTGTGGCAGCCCTGCGTCGAGCAAGTCTACTGGTGCCGTTTTTCCAACAAAATGTGCTCGCTTCGTGTCTCTGTCACATTCTGGTAATTCTCGCAATATTTCACGCAATAATTTTTTTAGACATAATGCTATTGCACACTTAATAGACTACAGTATAGTGTAAACGTAACTTTTATATGCACTGGGAAACCAAAAAGCTCGCGTGACCAGCTTTGTTGCGATATTTGCTTTATTGCGGTGGTCTGGAGCCGAACCGGCAGTATCTCCGAGGTTTGCCTGTAGTGTAGCATAAAATAGAGGGGGGGATCACATTTGGTTTAGAACAGGGATAATTAGAGAAACTTGACATTTGTTTTAAATCTTAGAAGACGGTTGAGAAACATTGCCTGAAAAGCACCTGCAGGATGGCTTACGGCAGCGTCGATCCTAAACGCAACCCGGGAGGAGACAGCTGCAAATGGTGGCTCCGGTCACGCGACTCCAGCCCTTCAGCAGAAAAGCGGCAATTCCTTATACCCCAGAGAGCGTGTCAGGGAAGGGTCATTAAAAGATAAAGATGGGACTGTCAGGGATCCCCTGGGCTGCTGAATCCTGTCCTCTGCTGGCTTAGCACGTCATATAATCAGCCTTGCAAACCCTGCTAGCCCCATTTTGCAGCTGGCTAGACTGGACCCTCGTCCCCACCACTCCTGCCCTCCAACCCTCCCTCCGTTAAGGCCTTCACATTGCCCAGATGTATCCGTAGCACATTTATCCCATGCACCCATAACTGGCCAGACTAGCTTTCATTGCTGCCCTGTTCATACTGGACTTGCCAAATGCCTGGATTTGACCCAAACAGCCTGGATTTCAGGTATCAGCTGCTGGGGTCTAGTTTCCCCATCTCTGCTGGAAATAGTATAGCTGAAACACTCACAAACTTCTGTTATCTGTTATACAGCCACCTGACACTGCCAGAATGGCGATATCCAGGGATCTGCCATGCACTCAGATTTTCTTTCGTCCTTTTCTTTTTTATTATTATTATAAATGGTGAGCCCTGTTTACATCAGACATACTTGTTGTCAGTAAAGGTACAATCTTGCTCTTCCCTAGTATTAAATTTCTTCTCATTTCTCAAGGTCATCCAAGTCTTTCTAGAAGACATTCTGGTTCTTCTCCAAATCAGCAGCTATTACATTAGCTCAGCTCTTCCTGAGCTGAGGTCGTATACGGACAAACAGAAAAAGTCTGGTTTCCCAGCTAGGATGCCAAGCCCCTTTCCACCTTGAGACATCAACGTGCAAGCATGGAAGCACGGCATGTTATAAAAACACAGTCACAAAGCAAAGTGTCACAAGACATGGCAAGATGGCAAGGACAGATGGGCAGACGCAGTCCGGCGAAGAACCGATGTTGCATGACCCAGGCCTGGGGCAGCCCAGTCTAGCTCTCACCTTCTGCAGGACGTGGACAAACGCCCTAGCATCAGCCCTTCTGCAACTATTTGTACAAAAACACAAATAACCTTTCCATAAACAACAAAGGACATTAGAAAACTTTTGCGTCATCTCCTTGCTCTTTTCAACCTAATAGCTTTTCAACAAAGTCACCATTTCAACGAAATAACTACCTTTGCAACTAACATTTAATTCCATAGTATGGTTGATATCAGTTGGAGCAGTAAATACAAGTCCACTGAACTGGAAAAAGCTGAATGTGGCTTTAATTTCCTGCAGAAGCTCATTGCTTGGTCGGTTTTACTCGCATAGAGAAGCTGTCCTGCAAACCCCACTCATGGTGGGAAGCTAGAAGACATCGCCGGGGCTGGAGCCACGGTCCTGAGACCTGACAGCAAAGGATGTTCCCATTGCAGACACCCCGATAGACTCTCTTCCCTGTGAAACAAAAGCAAAGAGAAGAAGAAGGAAAAAAAAACCTTGTTTCTGAGCCAATACACATCTAAAAAATTAATTTGGGGCTGGGATTTTCATGATCTTGTGGGAGTTAGGCACTTAACCCAAGTGAAATGCTAGCGGCTTTGACATCTAAGAGCTCTTTTAAAGATCCCAGTCTTAATTGTTTTGTTGGTTTTTTTTCCAAATCACAGCCGTAGTTCAGGCTTCAATCCTTTTCCAAACAAGTTTATCCATCCGTAATTACCACTAAGAAAGTGACCTCTTTGAAAGCCGCACACTGCCGCTTTCCTCTTGGCTGACAGACAACTGTCAGCCAGGCAGGAGCTACTAATTAGCAATTGATAAATATAAGCGTGCTGTCTTCCCCGAGCAGAGCAGCGCTTGATGACAGTAATTAATTGTCCATCGATTCCCATAGGCTGGCGCGGGGTCTGCTCGGCCGCCTCCGCGCTGCCCGCGGCAGCCCGGTCCAGGTCGGCACCGCGGTCCCGGGCGGCTCCGCTGCTGCGTCCCGCGTGGCCCCCGCGCAAAGCAACGGTGCCCAAAGGGGCCTCGCAGCTCGGTGGCACTGAACGCTTGTCTTAATTTGCAGTCTTTATTCTATCTCCTCGTCTTTCCATGTATTAAAGCAATGAAAAATTAAAGCTACATGAAAAATGAAGAGATACCCTAGGAAGGGTGGAAGAGGCCCCGAGCTCGCAGCCATTGGTGCGCAGCCGTGGCTCTGTGCATGCGAGCAGTCCCCGTGCACCCACGGGCGCCTGCAGGCTCCAGACCTGCATGTGGTGACGGTTCACGAGCGGCGGCGAGGAAAGCGTCCGCGTGAAGAGGCGCTGAGCTATTCCTGTGCCTGCTGAAGTCAGGGAGCATCTGCCTGCCGCAGGAACACAAACAAGGCCTAAAATGCTGACCCTAAAATGCATGTACCTCTCACCATGACCCAGACACACTTTTTCCAAGAGGAAAAACAGCAAAACCACTTGAAAAAAGAACCTTACATAGATCTTTAAAATATGGCTCCCAAAGGAAATACTTGAATGTCAAGTGTCCATCCCAAGCATATTTTGACGTTCATTATCACCCTATAAACTCTCTAAAATAGGGGTTATTTCCTGCCAAGACTATCTGTTCTGTTATGGAAAAGCTGAGCCAACGCTGCAGTAGCGGCACGGGGCGGACAAGCCTCCGCAGTGGAAATGCCTCCGTGACGGCAATGTTCCCGGTGTCATTTCCGAGAACATCTCAGTGCTCCCAAACTCCCAGCGAGGCTCTGCTGGGCGACAGCCAACGCGCTGGCGCTGGCGTTTCCTAAAGGGCTTTATAGGCTGTGATGGGCTTCTCCGCGGGGACGGACCAGGCTGCGGGTCACCCCGTTTCTGGGATGCAGGAATCCCGTCGGGGCCAGACTGGTCAGGATGCAGGAGTCCCATCGGGAAGATGAACATAGCCACGGAGTACTGAAAATGCGATACTGAAAATGCACGGTTGTATAAACAGCAGCTAACGGAGGGGGAGAGTGCCTGCAAAATGCTGCCTGGTGGACCCTAGCCCAAACGCTGCGCAGCATTCGCTGTTGTTTGCAGCATCCTCTGTGTGCGTTGAATGCTTGTTTGTACAAAGTCAGGACAAGTCTGTTCTTGCAGGCAGACAGCTCCATCAAAACCTACTTCCCTTTCTAACACCTTTTTTTTGGTTTTTCTCACTTGGAGTGATACTTCCTGTAAGTAGCAGCAAGAGCCCAGCTCGGCTTGTGAGTCAGTGGCGTGTTAGGCAGAGACGCAGCAAGGGGGGGGTGCAGTATTTCTAGACAGCGCTGTGCACTGCTCCCCTGAAAGCCTGGGGCGACGCACTTCCCTCCGCAGCCTGGAGGCAGAGGCGGGCTGCTGAACCCACCTTCAGCCCTTCCACGCAAGCCGTTGCGACCGGGTCGCTCCCCGGTGCCCAGTCGCCTCCGGTGTCTCCTCGCAGCCCCCTCCACCCGTGCACCCGCTGTGAACCCCCACGACGTGTCCTACCCTGACCCGAAAGAGGGAAAAGTCGCAGTAAAAGGGCAGCAGCCACGGCAGATGCCTTAAAGCGCTGGCTTGGACGGGGAGCGCAGGCTGCAAGGCTAACGCTGCCTGGCCCGGGGCAGAGGGACGAGCTGCTGTCCGCACCCCGATTGCCCCCTGCACCCCCGGCCCGTCTCCTCTTAACCTTTCCATTTCGAAATGAGACTTTAAGGAAGCAAAAACAAATTTCCTTTCCAACAGAGGAAAAAAATTGTTTCCCTCTCCCTGCTTTGGAGCAAGACTCTCCAACTCAGGATATTAACTTGCTTCTAAAAAGCCTGAAAAATCGCTAAAAGGTGCACGGCCAGCTGGCACCTGGGTGTGAAAAATCACATTTCAGCCTGTTCTGGCAGAAATACCAGGGCCCGCCGGGTCGGCCGCGTGCCGGGGTCGGGCGCCGGAGCAACGGGTTGTCCCTGCGCATCGGCGGTGCCGGCGGCCACGCCGGAGCCAGGACACGCCGGCGGCTCCAGCGGCCCCACCGCCCTCCGCGCCGGCCCCGCTCCGGGTCTCCCCGTCCCGCGGCGCCCACGCTCCCGCCTGTCTTAATTAATCGCCTTTCCGGTTTCGTCCCCCCTGGTTTGGGTCAGGCTCCGCAGCGTCTGCCTGCTTGATCGCGCCCCAGGGAGTCTTTTGTTCTGAATAGGTGAAAAATTGTACCCACAAAAAGAGTTCCCCCTCCGATCAATTCTCCCTAACAACTTTATTGATTAGCTGCAGCAACATTTTTCATTTATTAATTATGAAGAAGATGTTCCAGGGATTTCTTAAAGTTAACTCTTGTGGTTTTTCCTCTCCCGTCGCTCCCCGTCCGAGCGGCCTGACGGGGCTGCAGCGCTCCGGGACGGGCTTTCCTCGCCGCTCGGGACCTCGGGCCGGTCCAGGGCAAGAGGAAAAGCAGCAGCAAACACAAGCTTYGCCCTGCAGTAGTCACCTCTATCTGGACAAGCTGGAGAGCATCGCTAGTGTCCGCTAGAGATAAAGACTATAGCAAGATGCTGGGGTTTGGCCAATATCGCACAGCGGCGAATTAAAGTTTACGGCGAGGTTGCCCCACCGCCGCCTGCCCTGATCCCACAGCGCCCCGGGGCCCGCAGGGAGGGATGGCCTCGAGGCAGCGCAGGATACATGCAGCCCTGCAAGGCTTGCTTCCTTACCTCTTTTATTTTTCGCTTTTGGTCCTATTTCTCCTTTTTTTCCCCCTACTCTGTGGGATATCTCTGTATAGCTAAAGCACATGACGGTTTGTCCCATATATACTGCTAACCCAAACTGCAACACTGTCTTTAGTTATAAGTATTATTGCTAGTCAAATTAGCCATGAAGGAAAACATCGATGCTGGGTTTTGCCCTTTTTTTCCGCTTTTGCAGAAAGATCAGAATTTCTGCAGCTGAGCTCACAGCAATGGTGCTACTGGGAGCAGGAACAGCTGGATTTTTTTGCAAGATATATTCTCACTCAAATTGAGTGAGGTTGTGCCTTTTCTTATAAAAACTGTATTTTGGTAAAAAACTGCATTTTCAATTTCATTCTTTTCCAGTGGAAACTGCCTTTCAGACATCAGACTGGCTGTCTAACCCCTAAACAACAAAACCTGTGTGTGTGTGTTTGGTTGCATCCCAAAATGGAAACCTTGGGAATGGATTTGTTATGTGGAAATGGCCCCATCAGCGTTAGCTAAAGGACCTGGCTCCCACTTTGGACTCTTTGCTTGCTGCACTTTGGCCGTGAGAAGCTGCGGGCGTCCTGCGAGAGCTGCTCCGACCGCTCGGCCAAACACGAGAGCAGGCTGCGAGCACGAGGCTTCAAAAATAAAATAAGCTGTTCAATTCTCAGTGAAAAGCTTTTACAAAAAGAAAAAAAAAAAAAGAGAAAACTTGCTGTTTCGAAAAATGCCTGCTTTCTCCCAAACATTTCCCCATTTCGCTCCCTGTGAGGCATGTCTCCATGACAACAGGACGCTCAAACCACTCATTTCAGCCGGTCAAAGAGGGGCCATAATGTTGTTCCCCCTCCCTGTATCACCAGCCACAACTTTTTAATATGCATCAAACACATGATCCTTGATTTGGGAGCCCGAAACTAATGCCCAGATGCCTGCTGAGGGCTTGGATGTGTCCCCATGGTGCTGGGAACAGTTGGGCTGTTTGGCCCAAGCTACCTGCACACCGACAAAGTCGATGTCTTCATGGCTTTTATTGCTGAGAATCATCGACACCAGGAACAGCAATTTATATTATTGTTGTCTTCCCCTTTCTCCTGTTTGCATAGTGTAAATATATATTTTACAGCAGCCACCGTTTCCCTGCTGAGCCGCCCAGCCATGGTCCTCTCTCTGCACTGAGATGCTCTGAGCACCGTCGAGTCGCTCCAGGCCGCGTCTCAGGAGTCACCCGCGGCAGCGCAGAGGGATCGCGCGTGCTCGCCGGGCCCGGCGGCGTCTATCAATGCTTCACGGGGTGAAGGCCTGGGCGAGAACGCCGTCCTCACGCCATAAATTGAGCGAATGAGTCAATGGAGGGCAAAGGAGCCCCAGAGCCAGCTAGAAGGAGGAATAAGAAAGGAAAAGGAAGGTCAGAAAGAGGGTAATTAAGGAAATGCAGCAAAGAGAAATTATACAAGGGAGGATTAGAAATGTACAATTGGTGTCAGTACCTGGGAACATAAATCACGTGTAGTGGGAAGGAGATAGCAGAGCCACGAAGGAAACCTAAGGATGATAGCGGACTGATTATGAGTTTGAAATACGGTATGTTGGCAAAAAATCTGCTATGATTTATGTCCTGTCACAGGCTATCCCGGGAAGGTGGCAGGCCTTTCCCGTATAGCTCTTCTGAGACTGAAACTCCAGCGCTGAATTGATTTCTGCGTATACTAGCCTGCGTTCGGCTGAAGATGGTAACAAATAACACAAAGAAGAGAAGGAAAAATTAGGAAATCAAAAAAGGAGATTGCAGTCACGGGAAAACAAATGCATCAAGCACAGACTCAGCAGAACAGACAGAGGACAAATAGATATTTAGGTACTGGTTTACCGCTTACTCGTAACCAAGACAGAGCGCACTTGCCAGCAAAAATATATTGCATTTGAGAATTTTATTAATATGTCACAGCATAACAAACTGTCGTTGATCTGGTTATATAATTACAGCCTCTGTTATCTTTCAGTTTTACAAGAAAACCCCAATAAACAAGCATAATCCCAGTGATTACCCAGAATTATCCTTTAACATGGTGCCGGTCTTATACAGAGGTTTCACAACTTGGTTTTTGCGGTCCTACCCAAAACCAGCAGCGATTACCAGTCCCTATGAAAGTCTAAGGTGAAAGTCCGTACACTTTGAAAACACCTACCTATGAAAATAAAAAGGGGCTACAAATCTAGGGAATAAAGATACTAAGGAGTTAGAAAGGTTGACGTGTAAGGAAAAGCTTTAAAAGATTATATCGGATTAAAATACATGTCTCAAGCAGAAAAGCAACCCGAACGTGTGCTCCTCAGCGGGTGAAAAACGGAGCACCCCCAGCGCTGTCTCCGTTAGCGGCTCATGAGCCCCAGCGGCGGAGGCCGGGCTGCGACGAGGGCCGACCACGGGGGTCTGGAGGGGATGAGGTCGCGTGGCCGGGCGGGAGGCAGATAACCGAGCCGGAGCAAGGCTTCGCGAGGAGCATCAGCCGAAAATACCCAGCGACAGGGATAAAGCAGAGAACAGGAAAAATGGAAGAGATGATCAATACCTGAAGAAAAGAAACAGAAAGAGAACCGCAAACAATTTTTATTACTGATCTATGCAGCAAGGCGCCTGCACTGCAGACATTTTTTTTTTTTTTAGAGAAAGTGTAATAATAGTGAAAAAAAAAAAGATTTGAATGAGGGCAATGACTGCAACATCTTTCAAATGAGTTTAGCGCTCCTGAATTGCTCTTTCTGGCAGCCTCGACAGCGGAAGTCCCTGGCACAGCGCGCAGGGTCCGTCCACCCTACAGACACGTCCTGCTGTCCGTCCGGGTGGTTAACGAGCCAGGTATGGTCCCCGAAGAGCGCAGGGCCACCGGGCGCAGGGCGCTGGCACTGGCCGGAGAAGGACACCAGCGCGACCCTTCCTTGAGCCCGGACAAGGTTCCAGTTCCCAGTGGTTAATCAGTAAAACCTCGTTTGCTTAACCCCGCAGCACAAGGAGGTGCCAACACGAGCTGTGGGCATGTGGGAAAACACAACACAGAGTCGATCCACATTTGGTATAAACAGATATAAAGACAAGAAAGCATTTATTTTCCCTTTTCCTTTAAAAAATGGAAAAAAATATTTAAATGAGTAAGTGAAGACTTATCTCTTCTTGGCCATGGTCTTCCTTCTCCACACACAAATGTTCCTTGCCGTTATCTTCCTCATGCAATCACTCATATACACCCAAAAAACCTCTTATTCATTCAGTAAAGATGGTTCTTTCCGGCCAATAATAAGAGGAATTTGAAATATGGATGGATGGATGGATGGACGGACGGACGGACAGATGGATGGACGGATATTTAGAATAATATGGTGGATAGGTAGCTGATATCACAGTAGAGGCAGAGACGAAAGATAGAAGTGGTGAAAAATGTATCCCAGGCAACAATTTTAACATCCTATAAACAGCTCCTAAGACAAGACAGAAAATCTTGAGGTCAGCGAGGTAAGTGCACTGGTTCTGCAGGCTCTCAGCGAACCCCTGGCTCTGCTGTCTTCCCACCTAGCAGCGGGAGGGGGATCTTCTGCGGCACGTGGCTCCAGGAGAGGTGAGGGTGCGGGAGAGCCATCTCCGTGCACGGCACACCTGGGCTGGCTTCGCTTTGGCTATAAGCCCCTCTGAAATGATCTGGGCATTATGAATAACCGGCAGAAGTCTCTGGTCATAACTGTGGCAGCAGAACCAAAAGATTCTTGATGTTTCCTGTGAAAGCTTTCACCATAAAATGTTAAGTGCTCAGAGAGAGCTGATGAAAATGGGGCATGGGCTCAAGAGGGTTGCAGAGAGTAGGTGATTCTTCTGTCCAAAACCGAAGGTGCAGTGCAAAGGGTAGACAGTGATGTTAACTTCAAATCCATCTTCATCCCAATGAAATTCAAATGTAAAATAAAACCAGGTTTTTACAGTGGGGTTTCCCAAGGCTGCACGTGTGGAGATGTAACTGTCACCCAGCACGGCCAGCGAGCGGCCAGAGGATGGCAGGTCCTCTCCCACCGCCCAGGGCAGCCTGGACAGGCACAGGTGGGTGCAAGGCTCAGAGAGCAGCCCAGGGACCCAGGAAACCAAGTGTGAACCCAGGCAGCAGCTCTGCTGCCCCCCAGGCCGTGACCAAAGCTTTCCTTGGCTGCTGCACTGGGAACCAGGAGATGCCTGTCTTAGCTCCCTGCACCCAGAAACACGCGTCAGAGGAAGCCTGCCTGGTTTCACCGGTGTCAGGAGTGGTCTTCAAAGGAGGGATGCCAAGAGACCGTAGCCTGGCTTGCATGTGGTTGGTTCATCATCGTTAGCCTGCAGGTGCGTGAAACCCCAAGGGGCACCGAGGACGGTGGGTTGGGAACGCTTGTTCTCCGTCTCTTCCACCCTAAGAACTGGGGGCATCAAATGAAACTAGCAGGGGGAGAGATCAAAGTGGAAGGCGATGTGTCTTCACACAGCGTGCAGTTAAGGTGCACAACTCGTTACTTGGTGCTGTAAGCGCTAAACAGTTTACCGGCGCTCAAGAAGGGACTGGACAAATTTGGGAAACAATATCCACCAGGGACTGTTACGTACAAAGGCAGAGACCCTGTTTTTGCTCAGGAACTCCCTCAGATGGCAGCGAGCTGACAGCGCTTTCCGTCTGCCCGGTTCTCTGCTCTCCCTCGGCCGGCTGCTCTTTGCCCTCGCTGGAGGCAGGTACTGGGCTAGATTTTCCATCTGTTCTCATTAAGCAGGTGGCAGAAAAGTCAAGAAAAACTTGGATACAAATAATACCGGGATGGGAGGACAGTCATAGCTGAATCTGTACTTTGCAGCATGGAGCTGTTTCTACAAATACATGTTTAAGCCAGCATATTAATACAGACAGAGAATTAATAAAACACCCAGTACAAGTTAGGTGCGGCAGGATTCAGATAAACTCTTGAAAAAGATGTTCTGGCAGGAGGAGTTTTTTGACTTTAAATCACGTGAAGTGGGGCTGGGAAGGATCGCGGGAGGTCACTTATTGAACCTCCTCCCTGGTGGCAGGTTCCCGAACCCTCCAGCTGTGGGATGCCACAGCATCTCCAGGCAGCCTATGCCAGGGCCTAACCATTAGAGAAGTCCCCCACATTTCCTAAAAAAATTAACCTAAATCTCCCTTGCACTCTATTTGTGCAAGAGAGCTTAGCACAAATGCAGTGCCGCCTTTTTAGCACTGTCCTACTTTCATGCCGGCTTCATCTGGGTGCAAGCAGTGCCGAGGAGGTCGGGGACTGGTTTGCTCGGTGCCGGTGAGCATCTCAGCGGCATCGCCGGGATTAGGGCCAGGAGCCTCACGGCGCCGGGTCCCGCGCCTGAACCGGTCTAAGCACAGGACTCCTGCTGTAAAACAGATGGTAAGGAAAAATGATGGGAGGAGATTAATAATAATACTGATAGAAAACTAGATCGAAGGGATCAGGACATAACAGAGAGGCTGGATAATAATTTGATGTCTCCGTAGTAAATGAAGAGGACAGATGCTTGCTTAAATTTGGGGATTAGATTTCGTAGCCTAAAGAAGATAATATGGAATGATTACAGTATTAAAATGTTAGTCTTCCAGTTGGCAGTATAAGAAGACCTTTGCAAATAAAATAATAAATAAGAATAAACGTGAAGAGGCACTTTAGCCCAATGGAAATTCTTTTCTGAAAGGTTCCTTGGGCGATCCAAAGAGAATCCTTTGGCCACAATTTTCCAGGAAAGGTTAGTACGATATATGGTTTTTTCTTCTTTTTATCTAACTTTTACACCATTTGGACTTTTGCCTTTAGTAAATATGATGTCATTTTAAGGGGACAGTCTAAGTACGTGATTGTGAGACAGATACAAGAACATCCTACGGGTGCAGCCAAAGGCAGAGAACACGCGCAGTGGCCGTGTGGAGACCTGGCTTGAGTAAACCAGAGTTTAAGTTACAAGAGTGTACAACATATCCTAATTCGTCACTTCCAGTGGTTTGCATTTTGCTGAATTTGGTATTCTGGAAGGGCATGAGATGCTACGGGACGATCTTAACTCTGCATTAATGAAGGATTTTATAATTGAATGTCCTTGTTTTGTAAGCGGAAAGAGAAATGTTGTTCATAGGAGTCAGGCTTATTTAAGCAGCAGTAAGAATCTGTTGTCTTGCAGTCGAGATGCTGCAACGTGGTGTGATTCGGGAGTGGCCGTCCCCTCCCTGTGCCTTTCGCGTTTTATCACGGTGGGATGGCGATAAGGAGCACATATTGGGAAGAGAGGAGTGTGCAGCTGCTCTTGGGCCTCCTAACCGGTAGTGGAAACTGCCCGGGTCTCGAGGCAGTGCCGGTTTCCTTCCCTCCCCAGCACCTCGCCCCTCTGCCTGGCTCCTCACCTGCGCTTAGACAGGTTCGTGCACAAGGACACAGAAGAGATGGTCCCAGGGCGCATCTGGCTGCTCTTCAGCTCCCCACAGCCCTTGCTCCATGCTCCCTTCTCCGGGAAGCTGCTCCACCAGAGCTCCCAGGTGATGCTTTGTGAAAGAAAAGCAAAGCAGAAAAGACACTTTTGATGTGACGCTTCCCTTGCCAGGCTGAGCGCTGGGCTCGCTTTGGCAGTGGCTGGCTGTAGCCCAGGCCCAAAGGCGGCTGCACCATGCCAAGACCCAGACTGCCCCTGCAAAGCTGGTGGGCAGCAAACGCTGCCCGGCCGACCCGCAGCCTGTCCGGCGCAGGAGCGAAGCTCGCGAGAGGGCTCAGTGCTCTCCGCAGCCAGTCCTTGGTGTGGTTTCCCCACGGAGGGGGACGGCAGGCACTGCCCAAGGCATTGAGAATAGGTGGGAAATAATCAGATGTACGGTTCAACCCCCAGACCTTTACCAAAAACAACTTGCTTGCTGAGGCCGTTGTGCTGTAGGAAGCCACTGCTCAGTTGTCCCGCTAACCTGACCCTGCAATTTTGAGGTAGTCTGAATACGGGTTTTGCTTGGTTTTGTGGTGAGCTTTGGGTTAGGAAATGGCCTGAGTGACATCTCTTGTCATCACAGTTAAACCTGAGGTAGGAACACAGACCCAAACCTTTGAAATTCATTTTCGGAAATGTCTCTGGACTATGGTGGAAATCTGGTGGGACTCCTGAGATCTCTGTAACGCAGCCGCGATTTTGCTTGCTGTGTTTGGACTGTCCCTGAAATCCAGTGGCACAACAGCTTAATCCCTCTCGTTCTCCTTTGCGGATCTCTGTTCGTTGTTAGTCTAATTGGCACGTTGAGGTTTGTGATAAAGACCAAGCCCACCTAGTAATGGCAAATACTGTGGTTGCCTGGGGCTCATTTGCTGCAGTTCTTGTGTTTATTATTGCTAGAATTAAATAGTTTCCCATGGAGAAATGGCTAATGATGTCACTAAAATATGAGGAGGGAGGAGGCAATTTTACCCGCTCCTGACCTAGCTATTCTTGCTTAGTCAAACAAAACACCCTCGTTTTGTTTGTGATATAAAAGGTTGCTGCAGCGGATTACGCCTGGGAAGGCCAAGCAGGCAGGAGGAGGAGAGGAAAGTACTTTATGAGAGAGAAGTCTCCTCTTTGCACACAAATATCTAAAAACTATTAATTTTGGGGCAGCAGCTAGGAAGAAATACATGAAAGGGAAATTGATTTCTATTTAAACGGTATGTTTTCATCACCTTTTTTCAGAGCGTGAACATTCATCTTTGAGTACCTGTGCTAATTGATTTCAAATGCAATTCAACACAATCACTGTAGAATAATAAATCTCGGCGTGAAGACGCGGAAGGAGGGGCATCAGCCGAACGCCGGGTGGCTGGAGAGCGGCGGCCGGGCGGAAGGGGGCCAGCCGCCCCCGCACCCATGTCACCGCAGGACACGCTGCTCGGTGCCCRCGCGGGACCCCCACGCGGCACGGCATAACTGCCCTTCGGAGGGATGTGGGAAGTGGCACATCTTAAGGATAAAAGGTATAAAGCCAGGCTGTAAAACGTGGGCTCAATCTCATTAGAGGAGTCGTTGAGGGATCAAGGAGGTTTATAGCTAATATGAAGGGTCCCGTTAATCCAAATAATCTCCCAGAAAGAGAAGAGATCGTGAAGGAAAGGGGATATATGGCTGAAACCAGGAAACGGAGACCACCCTGGGGCCCTTGGCGCTGTGCTGGGTGAGGGGCGGGGGCGAGGGGGTGGCCGCACCCGCGGCTCCCCGCGGGCTCCAGGTGCAGCCCCAGGTGACCCTGCAGGGAAAACGGCGAGAAGCCACCGCTGAGCGCCGGGGTCTGCGCCCCGGCCCAGCGCCGTGGCCACGGCAGAAAAGGCGTAATTGCAGGGGCTGGGAAAAGGGCTTTGCTTTAAAGGGAGGCAGAGGGGAACTGGCAGATGACAACCGCGGGGAAATGGAAGCTGCAGAAAGGACTGAACCGATGCCAGCTCCTGAAAGGGGTCTTTCTTTTATTGAAGATTTTGTGTGCTTCTGCATGCTCTTTGGTCGCCTTGCTCCGTGTCACGCTGATTTCCAGCATGCTGTGATGTAAAATGCCATGATGCAATCCGCTATCAAGTGGAGAAAGTTAAAAGAAACCCTTTGAGCACTCACGCTGTGAGCTGCTCCTCTCAGGAGCGCTGTTAGTCCTTGCAAGCACCTGAATTAAATTTATTGCTGGGGATATTGGCTACAGCATCTCCCTGTGCAGGAGGAAAAGTAAATAAAATTTCCTTCAGGCACATTGATCTTCATGGCGAGCCACCTGATAGTTACAGCAAGAACTTAAAAAATTTAAAAAGGCACACACACCCCCAGTCTGCAGGTGAAACGTGAACTGGTGGGGCTGTGCTTTAACTTTCACCCAGGCAGCTGGGTCCGGCACCCCCTTTCCCACGAGCATCGGCTAATTTGCCTTTCCCGGCTGGCAGAAGGAGGAAAAGAAGGGAGAGAGTCAGAGCGTCGGAAGGCAAACAATAAGACCCGAAGATAAAAATAAGCGCTAAATGCCATTAAATATTTATGCTGCGCTCAGAGACCCTTATTAGCAAGCAAGCGGGGCATCGGGTGCAGCCCTCAGCCTCAGCAGCTGCTTCCCAGGAAACCCGCGGCAGGGCCGGGATCTGCTCCCGGAGCGGGGCTGGAGCTGCCGGCCGCTGGGCTCGCAGCCATGGGGCCGTGGGCAGGGACCCGCTGTGGGCCACCGGGCACCTGGCCGGGACCCCGCGCCACCGGAGCTCGATCTACCAGGTCTCGGCTGGCGCAGGAGATGGGGGCTGCTCCTCCAGTGAAGGCAGCAATCAACGCCCACCCAGCTGTGCGGCAGGCAGGTTACCTTGGTCCCTCTCCTCGGATGCTGTTGACCTGGTTTTTCGTCTCACACGAGCATTGCACTGGTCTAATTGCACAGGTTTCGGCGGGCTGGCTCCCGGAGCGAGCCCGGGTCCCTCCGCGCCCTGCCAACGCTCCTCCCGGACACGGAGCGGGGCTGGGACCTCCCGGCTCTGCTGAAGGCAGAAGGCCTCGGATATGGAGCTCTGAAATGCCAGGAAGGCATGCACAAGCTCGAGGAAAATAAACCCACAGCATCCACATTGCGAACGACCTGGGAGCGAGGAGCTCTGCCAGGCTGGCTGGGATGTAACACCGCAGCTTCCCTCACCCTGGAGGACCCGTATCCACGTCCCAGGAGCCGCGAGAGCCAACGATGCTAATGAGCACTCTCGGGTCAGACTTTTTATAAAGCGTTTTACTTAGTCCCACATGACGCTGACTAAAATATTAGTCCAGTGCAATATCAATAAAAGCACTGTTAAATGGAGAACAGACAGAGTGAGAAAAAAAATCAGTAAGTAGGTGTTGGGAAGGAATCGTCCTTGAAGACAAGGTTTGGAGTTGGTTAGTTTTGGCTGGGCTGCGGTATTTTTATCAGTGGCTTGGTAAGAAGTGTAATGTAAAGACTGAAGCTATGTAAAAGCATGGCTTTCTTGTTAATGCAGGGTCACTGAAACCAACGCATTTTAACATAGTTTTGGGCAAAGGATGTCACGTTGGAGTGTGCCACGTGGAAGACTATTCTGTGGAACAGCAACTCTGAAAAACATCTAGCTTTTATGTATTTATCCTAGAATAAATAATGGAACATGATACCCAAAGAGCTACCGTGGAAAAATGGGCTAATGGAAGCCCTGGCTAAATGTAAGAGCCAGGGGCGAGAAGGTGGTGAGCTGCTCCTGTCTCAGTATGCGGCACTTGTAGACAGATACTGCAATGCAATAGCCTGTTGTGATACTTACAGCTCAAAAGGATGTTGAGAAATTGGGGAGGGAACAGAAAATAGCCATAAAAATTGCTTGCAAGCCAAAAATATACTGCACAGAAACAGACTAAAAGAGGCTGATATGTTGAGCTTAACAGGAAAGGCATGAAAGATGCCCTTATCACAAGATGCTGAGAACTTCTGCAGGAAAGAAGTGTGGGATACTAAGACATCTTTAACCTGCTAGAGAGAGCAGGACTAGACAAACCCCATGAGAAAAGAGGGCCCCAAATTAAAGTCTAGGAACAAACTCCCCATGGGAGTGGCAGAGTTAGTGTCTTCTACCAAGGCAGGGTGCCTTTCCGAAACGGACCTTTTAAACAGACACGAGCTATTGGGCACAATGCAGCATTAATGAGTGAAATTCAAAGACCTTTTATAAATGAAGGATATGTGAACTTCAATATGGTGTTGCAGTATGAAAGTTCAATGGCAATATTCATATCGAGTTTATGGTCTCCCAGTTTATGGTGCTTAAGATTGACTGGTTTGATTCACATTTAATCTGAGTCGTTTCATATATCCTGGGGAAGAATCTGTATGTAAAAATTGCCCAAATTTGAGATTATGCTGCATGTTATCTGTCCGTTTGCACTCTCCATCTCTGGGATGGAGATGTGCATTTTTGCCACACAATAGCTTAACCATAAGTAAGCAGTACTGCATGGGCACAATCTACAAAATATCCTCAGCTCGTTCATTCTCCTGTGTCCTTCAKTGCTCCAAGGGACTGGACAGTGCAGCGGGAGCAGAGCAGATGCGGTGTGCGGGAGCGGCATAGCAGGAGGCAGACAGTTCCCAGCAGCCACGAAACTCGTGTGAATCGGGACAAAATGCAGGGAATCGGTTTCTCAGTCCTTGTCTTTCCCTGCCTCCTTCCCCCTAGGTCAAGGAACTGTAGCCTTGCCAGAGAGGGTGTTAGACCTTAAAAACAAGCAAACAAATGAGAAACCCTCCTGATCACTGCTACTGCAATTAAACCCAGAAACAGTCTGAATGCTTGTATCGATGCAGCTGGGACTGTAAGCAAAATAAAACCAGTAAAATAATAGCCAGTGGACAGTCAGAGACCATGGAAAACCTATTGATTGCAACAGGGTCTCTTTGCTGTACGGCAGAACGATCTCAGAAGAGCTGAGCTTCGGGTAATTTCTAGCAAACAATGTATTGTAAACCATTATTTGTGGGTCCTGAAAATCGAACTGAAGCATCCAGGTCTCTCTAGTACATGCTTATTTAAGAGAAGACTCTAGTAACAAGGAGCTAGTCACTGTCAGAGCATATTGCTTTGCTCTTTTGGTGCACAAATGCTTTGCTTTATTTGTGCGAAAATGGAGTTGGGAGGAAGCAGGAAGGCCATGCGGAGATGAAGCGAAGGCCCCTAATCAGGGCTATCGTTTTACAGAGGTGCTCTGGGGGCACCAGAAACAGCGGTGTGAAGCACGAGCGACCTGGCAGACCACCCCTGGCTGAAAATAAAACACTTGCCCTCCATTTTCGGTGAGCCGGTAACCAGAAGCGTGGGGCTCCGGGAGGTGCCGAAGCCTCATGCCCACATCCCCTTCTTATTTCTGCATCCGGAGAGACCCCCCCTCCAGAAAAACCCCACCTCTGAATCATTCCTGGCTTCGAACTCCTGAAACCCAGCGGCAGCTCCGGGTCTGAACGGCAGATGTGCGTAGGAGCATCTCCAGAATCCAGGTTCGCTGATGGTGGGCAATGCAGAGCGCGGGGGCTGTTCAAACACCCACCCCTCCGCGGGACCGACCCACAGCCGTGGGGGTCCGTGCAGGCCGGCCCTGCCGAGCCTTCGGCCAAGGCTGTTCTGCGGCACACGGAAAGCCCTGCCACGGGACGCCTCCCTTGCCAGCACTCACCATTTCATCTCCAAAGCGCTTCTGGAAACCCTCTGATCAGCTGCTGGTCTGCAGATCAGAGATTAAAAATCAATGACACCTTTTATTTGGCTAAGCTTCTCTTCCCAGATCATTCCTGTCGGAGCTACTAAAGGGCTTGACTTCGCTCCTGGTCCCCGACTGGTGGCGTTTACCCCCGCAGGTCCCAAGGGCCACGTAGGAACAGGGCCAGTTACACCAGACAGCACCAAACCACGAAGTCGTCAGTGGTGCCCGTCTCAAGGACTAGCAGCCAAGCTTGACCAAACAGCCACGGAAAGAAATGACACAGCCCCAACAGTGAACAACACGGGGGCAGCGGCACAGCTTTCCACAGGGCACAGAGGTGTGGAGGCAGTGATCAGAGGAGAAGTTTACAGGAGGAGGAGGAGGAGGGCTGACAGGGTGAGAAGGGGGTCAGCACGGGAGGAAGGGAGGCAAGAGGACCGTTGGCGCCTGGCCGCTAACCAGCTCAGGGCAGAGGCCAGGCAAGCACAGTGAAGATCTCACTGAGGACCGCAGGTCACACTCTCCTTTCTCCTCTGAGCTGGAAGTACCGATAGCAAGGGAGAAAGGGAGTCACCTGGAGGTCTCCGGTCCCTCATACAGGTTCTGGGTCCAGAGGATGAAGGGAGGACAGTGGACTTGGAGGGGCCCTCTTCACCGTTCCTCCTCTGCAGCATGGTGTAGGCCGAGAGGACTGGAAGAATCAAGAAGGCTCCTTGGAGCAATGCAGAAAGGGTATCTCCACTTTGACCCCTGAGCTGCTGTTTAATCCAAGCCTGAGCTCTCGTAGTCCTGCTTTCTCCTGTGCTGCTCTTCATCAGGGGAGTAAATCCCTTCATTGTGCCAGATGCTGGGCACACACGAGTCCCTGAGCGACTCCGGAGCTTCCTCTCCCACGTCAGTGTCTGCTGTTGGCTCTGCCGTCCCCATCCCGAGTGGTGCCCCCGGCTGCGGGGGGCCATGAGCACCAGCAGTCCCACCCCTCGCTGGTTGCTCTCAGTCCCACGAGGGAGGGATGCCTTTCACAGGATCCTGGAGAAATAAGGAGAGCGTAGTGGACCCTGCCGCCGCAGAGCCGTGAGGAGGAAAGCTGGGTTTTGGCTACATCAACTTCACAGCGTCCTGCTCGCGACTTGGATGGGCAGCCACGCTGCAGCCCAGCAGCAAGAGGCGAGGAGAGGTGAGGCAAGGGAGGAAAATCCCATAAAACGGTCTTCTGGGTGTCATTACCCACCGCTTCCACCATGCGCTGGGATTTTACTCATTGCCTATGTGCCAGGAAGAGGGGGAATAAATGGCACGCAACCTGTATTGAAATGCAAATGGAGGCAAGAGCGCGGCAGAGCCGTATGGCCGCATCTCCCCGCGAGCAGGGGCGGGAGCTGGGCGGCAGCGGGGCCCGAAGGAAATCTGCAGAGGCAGTCCCTGAGCCTTGGTCACCTGCAATAATCAAGGTCATTACTGAACATGCAGTGAGTGTCAAGTGGATCACATAATATTTATTACAGTACAACTAGGGTGAGTGTGCGCAGCAATTGGCCTGCTGGTTTATTAGGGTTATATCGCTCTGACGGGCAGTGAAAGGAGCGCGAGGCGAAATGAAAAAAGCCCTCGCGATAGATAGAAAAATGGCACGAACAAGTCGCATGCCTTCCACAACACGCAGGTCTGTGTTGGGTGTCCAGAGTTGGCTTTCCCTGGATTAATTTTGTTTAGCTTTGTGCACTTCCCACCAGAAAAGAAAGAAAGGGATAAAAAGCAGATCAGGATCAGGGACCCCCCTTACATGTTTTTCTTGATGCAACATATTCATTTACAAGGGCTTCGTGGATTGCCATAAGATAAATGGCATCCTTCCTTTGTTAGCATTTGCTCCTTAGTTTATCACTGGAAATAAAAGAGGGAAAAGCACCTCTGAGCCTGTCCAGTACTATCCTGGTTTGCGTAAAGTGGATTTCCCTGCTCACGTGGCAGGAGCCGAAACCTTTGAGGGTCTTCCCTATACCTTCAGAACGATTCTGCCCTGCTGTGGCCGAGCTAAATGCCAAGCGGTCCCGGTGCCCCTGCTTCCCCGATAGCCAGCTGGTTGGCTGGGCCGCGGTACCGGCTCCGAGGCAACAGCACCACGAGAGCGCTCGCTCCTTCGGCAGGGCCTCGGTCATAAATAACGTGAGACAGGGTCACTCTGGTCTTTATTCCGGAGGTATCCCATCACGGCAGGGTAGTGACGAAGCGCTTGACTCTCCAGCTGCTCTGTGCTCAGCGAGTCCAGGCGGCTGGGCTGGCCCGAAACGCCCGCACGGCTGCTGGGGGTCCCCGTCCCGGCACGGTTTGTGAGCGAGGCCGGGCTTCGCCCCGTCCTGGCTGGGGAGGGGGTTTTGCCTCCGGGCGCGGTGCTCTGGGGGGAAGCATCCCCTTGCCCTTACGGACCAGGAACCGCCTGGTGTGTCCATCCCTTCACGTTTTCTGGTATGCAACCTGCTGGCTGAGTTCAGAGCGGAGAACTGCGATATATTATCGTTTATCCCTTGCAATATTCTTCTCTAAACACATCTAGCAAGTTCCCCGGGTCAATTATAGCTGATTTAGTTTGCAGGAGCTGCCAAGGAGGAGACCTGCTGCTGAGTGTTTGCGGCACGCAGGTGAGACACTCGCCCCGACGTTTCTGCCGGGGGGGACGTCCATCTCCCGCAGCTGCGCGCGGGCTGCTGACTCCATCGCACCCGCGAGACGGGGCCGCTTCCACCAGCGCTCGGCTCAGGGAGCCGCGGGTAATTTGTGGTACTTTGAAAGACTGGTGATATAAAAACACGGTGATGAGCGCTTATTTTGAATGCCGGGCTTAGGGGTAAAGATGGAGACCAGCCCGCGTCCCCAGCCGGCGCGGGAGCTGTGGCGGGGCAGGCGCAGGCACCCCGGGGCCCTGGGGAAGCACCGGGGCCTCTCCACCTCGTTCTCAGCCGTGTGCCTTATACGGCAGGTCAGCGCTGCTCTCTTTTCCACTAGAGAGGGAAAACATGAGCCCCCTAGAAAGGTGGTTCCACTAGAAGGGAAACAAAACATGCCGATGAGAGCGGATTGCAGGGGCCAGAGCAAGTATTTCAGAAGTGTTTTGGCCACAGTGCAAAGACTTGCAACAAATATCCAGCTTGGAAAAGAAATGGGCTAAGAGTGGGTATCCATAGAGGACTAGAAAATCATGAACGCAGAGAGAAGGCAGGGAAGGAATGAAAACCAAACATGACTTATAACACAAGAACTAAAGGGCATCCGACAAATTTATCGGTCAAAAGGCTTGAAGAGATCAACAGGAAAAAGAAAAGATTTGGAAGGGAACGGGCAGGTGGAAGTTGCTGCCGGAGGAGGCAGCGGGGCAGGAAATGCATACGTCCGACACACACACATTTATACATATATATCTAAGTACGTACATTCATTCAAAAATTAAGTATGCATTGTTAAAGGAGAAGAAAATAGTCATAGGGCTAAACCACATTGCTTAAAACGCATTCATTTCCTCATGCTGCAAATCAGCATGGAGGAGGCCGGCACAAATTTATGGCAACGAAAAGGACAGGCAATAAAATACAGGGTGAAAACACAGGTATAATGGTGTCAGCAAAAAGACAAAGCACAAATCAGGAATTCGCACAGTTTTGCATTCCCTGTTTCAGTAGGGGAAAAAAATCACTTCTCCGAAGTTTTACAGTTAATTTATGTACTTTACCATGGAAAGTATTAAGTAACCAAACAAAACCTCATGGTAAGTATATAAAACATTTACAAATTGTTAAGCAAAAAAATCCAGCCTCGTGGGCTGTGTGCTCTCAACCAGATTTTGTATTTTTCTGCAGAATTAGTGATCAATTTTAACAATTAGCTCAATATTTTTTAGTACTTCGGAACAGCAAGGTCCGAATTCAGACTTCTGCCACATCCGCCAGGGTTTTGTGCTGACACAGGGCTGCTCCCGGGCCGGGGTGGGCGGAGGGGGGCATCCCGGGCTCAGCGGGCGGCGGCAGGATCGGCCCTTTTCTGGGCAATCCGGGCCCGTTCTGCTGCGCCTTTTAGCGAGATTACCCTGCGGGCGCATTACGCTGGTTTAGGGCGATGATGTATCAGCTCTGGTGGTATCTGGGACTGTTACAGATGAGCAGTTGTCAACAGGCCTCTGCAGCCTCTGCCGGCAGCTGGTGCCTGGAGAAAAGGAATAAAAGCAACAAAACAGCCTCAAAGCACAATTAAAAGCCGGCATCCCGCGGACTGTCGTTGTCTTTGCCTCAGACTGGCCCCGGCAGCAGGATTGGGCACAGAGCCGGCAATGTGGCCGGATCCCCACTCCGATATCAGACACCCGGGAGCAGCAGGGTGAGGGGGTCCTGCCCCACCAGCCACGGGAGCATCCGCTGCTTGCCGGAGCTGTTGGGAAAAAATGCAAAATGCTGTACCCACTGCCTTGCAAAATGCTGTACCTGCTGCCTTGCAAAATGCTGTGCCTGTCACCTTTGCAGGGTGCCCAGCTATTCCCTAAGGCAGGAATATCCAGGCCGAGAAACGCCGCCGTTCTTAATTAGCAATGGCCCCAGAATCCATACCTTTTCTTGATTAAAATAGATGTATTTATTTGTTTACTTGAGCTGTCGCCATTCCCTGCCAGAGCATTTTGTAAGCAAATATGTCTTTCCATATCGGAAAGGCTGTCAGAAATATCAATAACCCACAGTCCCAAACACAAACACGGGCGCCTTTCCGCAGCAGTTCACACCAGCATGAAGCGGCCCGTTGCGGTTTCCACCACACTTTAAAAGCCGAGTTTATAGGCGCTACCTTGTGCTTCACGTGTAACAAAGAGATTTCATTGCGAGTTCAGAGGTTATGAATTTGATAAACTGTCTCATATTTTTAAATGAAAAAATGATACTTCATCTTTCTAATGACAAAAAACTTGGAGACGGTTTACAGTAATATATGCCTTTTTTAATACATGGCTTGCAATCTCAGTCCAATGGCTGTATGAAGAATGGAGTAGCAGGCAAAAGGTTAATAGAGCATTGGTCCTTTTTTAATTGAAAAAATGACTGAGGGACCATGTAGCCGCCCGAGCAGTAATATTATTACAGGCTGTAAGTACTGTTCCAGAGACTTACTGTTCATCTGGGAGCAGCGTAACGAGCATCAGCCCACGTCTCCCGGCCTCGGCAGGAATGTGAGCCTCTTCTCAAACAGGTTAATAACCAGCTCGCTTCTGAAAATGGACTTTATTCCGTGAGTGTTTCTCTTCCTTTGCAAACTTTGCTGTGCCATGATTCTGGAGAAAGGAGTTTGCTGAACCACCGGTGAAACTGCGGGGCTTGCCCTCCTCCGGCTCGTACCTCGGTAGAGCTGCTCCTGATCTGCACCGGCATGAGGAGGGACCTGGGCCGAGCCGCATGTCCTGCACGGGGTTTTACATCCATGTGGGAGCAGGGTGCAATGCCTGGTGTGGGGATGGGCTTTGCCGGGACATTTGGCCCGTTGGTGCTGGCCCGCTCACGTCCTCGCCAGGGAGAAGTCCAGTAACGCAGCAGGAGGGAGATGTCTGCCACTGCCGTGGGTGCATCTCGCCCTCTTCCTGAAGCCCCGAAGCCCCAGGTTTCTGCTCTCTTGCTCTGCACCTCTATTTAATGGAAACGGCTCAATTCTCAAAGTGAAATCTGTCCGCTTTTCCACCATAAAACAATTGCAAAGCTTTCACACCCTGGTCTTATCAGACTTTGTGTGTTGCACGTAGGACATGGTGGATTTAAATGTGTGAACTGGCAAATTAAGAGGGCACGTAATTCGGGATACACACCGATAGAGAGCTCGTCTGTGCATGGAGCACGTAGGCCGCTCGGCACCAGCCGTGCRTGTGCTCAACAAGCCAATCTCAGCGCTGCACCGGAGATTTCTCATCGAGCAGCTGATTTTGAAACCCCGGGGAAAATCTATGTCCGCCAATAGAAGAAGCGAAGATAATAAATGAGGCCAATAACATAGGAAAAGCTCTCGGAAAGCCTGCAAAAATAGGCCTTGAGACTAAAGGTACCATGAAACCCTCTGGAGAAAACATACGCAAATAATAAATAAAAGATGAAACTTGTATAAATTATGGCAGTAAATTATAATGTGAAGAAATATAGAGCTTAATGTCCAGCTTAGGCTGCAAAGCTGCGGGTGCTCCGCGGAGCAGGGCTGGCAGTCATCAGCTTCTGAGCCTTCCCTAAGCTGGGGGTATTTTCAGTCATTAAAAATACAGGAACTGGGGAGGGTTGGGCCTGGAGCTGCGGTGGCAGCTGGGGACAGAGATCCCTGTTTAAAATGCAGCAATGGGCCAAAAGCAGCAAGGGTCAGAGGCTGCCCCGAAGCCAAGGGGCCAAGGGGAAGGGGACACCGGCGCTCCGGGAGCGGGCACCATGGTGCTCCGGAAAGGGGACGCCGGAGCTCCAGAAATGTGTATGACTGCACTCCCGACAGCCCTGCAAGGGAATGAGGAAGAGCGGTGACAAGCTTTCCTGGAAAACCGGCAGACAAGGGGAAAATGCATTTAAAATTACAGGGACTAAAATTAAGATTAACGGAAAACCATCCCCTCTTTGGGGTTCGTATAGGATTGACCAGATGAAGAGACAAGTGACCTTTGGCAACGGTGTTCATTCAGGAGCTGAGGTTAGTGACCAGCTCAAAGCCAGGGCGACTCTATAACAAAACATTATACGGGGGGACTTTGGCTGCGGAGACAAGTGTAATTGATTAAGAATTATCATCAAGCTGACTGTGTCATCCAGAGGAGCTGAACTTGGGCTGGCTGGGAAGCAAAATTGTTAAATAGTTTGCGGTGGTACTTTGAGTTAGCCGAGAATTTATGCTTTGGAGGAGCAGCTCTATCTGTCATCGGTGAAAAGCCTCATTTACAGAGGGACAACATGAGAAAAGGCAATCAGCTCGAAATCTGCTAAGCTGTGAATTTATAACTGCTCTGCAGAGGAAAGGTTGTCCCTTGTTTCAAGTCCCGTCAGCAGGAGAGGCAGGGACTGAAATGGAGGCCGGGATGTGACAAGTACCAGGTGGCCTTGGGAGATGCAACGCCCCGCGGACAGAACACCCCGCGGATGGGACACCCCATGGATGGGATACCCCGCGGATGGGACACCCTGCAGATGGGATACCCCGCGGATGGGACACCCTGCAGATGGGACACCCCATGGATGGGATACCCCATGGATGGGATGTCCCATGGACAAGACACTCCGTGGACGGGACACCCCATCGATGGGAGGCCCCATAGATGGGACTCCCTGTGGATGGGACACCCCACGTATGGGACACCCTGCAGAAGCGGCACAGGCGCTGCCCAGACGCCCCAGCTCCACCCAACCTCCCAGATTTCCAGGGCGAGCATGTTTCAGCAGCAAGCAGCTCGGAGGGCCGTTTGCTCTCGTGGCTTGTCTGTGCATCCCCAGGCTTCCTCCCATGGAGCTTCAACAACTCTGAAGAAGGAGGTGGACCTACTAACCAACGACTGCTGGCAATGCTGCTGACAGACAGACGGCATCTCATTGAAGAATATATCTTCTGATCACTAATGGGTAAAAAGTAATTCTTATGGTAAAAAAGAAGTGGGAAAAATGCGTGTGAGAGTCCCCTGTGCAACTCCTAACACTTTGCAAGGCCACCCTCTTCCAGGGGAGGAGAGTTGGCAGAATTATATATTTGTGGTTGAGAGGGGTCTCAGGAAAGGCCAGTGCCCAGGTCCCATCACTGCCGCAGGACACGTCACACGCAGCGGGAGGCCACAGCCATCCCCAAACAGAAATGGCTGTGAAGACCATGCAGGGTGACCACGAGCACCAAAGCCAGGCTGCTGCCCTCCCCACGCAGCCACTGAAAACCTGCGCAGAAATGCACAGCTGTCTGCATTCCCCCACGGAAACAGCACCATTTTTGTGGTGCTTCCTTGCCTTTGCAGGAAGGGGTGTCCATGCAGAACAGTCAGGCAGCCAAACGTGCCCCGGGAATTTCTCCAGGGAAACGCTACGTTTCGCAAAGGCATATCTCATCCAGTTCTGCACTTCCTCAGTTTGGGGAAGGAAAAATGACAACTATGGTTGACTGTATTTACTGAAACCCACTCCTGACAGAGCGGTGACACCCACATGACACACTGCAGAGACTGCAGACGCTCTAAGCCACAAATGGCCATAGCATAGGCCGATTATAATGTTTCTTGCAGCACTTTCATGCACTTCAGCAAAGGACCGAATCGTAAGTCTTTGACACCTTAATTTGCTGCCTCTTACGAAAACGAGTCCTTACAAAACCCCAGTACAATTCAGTATCACTTTGCTACTTTGGTTACATCATTGTCACAAATACAGATGTGTTATGGAATAGCCAAGGGTCTGAGAAATAGTTAACCTGCTTCCCAGGACAATTCAGTGGTGATTTTAGATTTTTTACCATTTGTGAATATTGGTGATGAATTATTAAAGTTGCACAGTCACCCAAATTAGCACGGCTTACATTAATCCTGGTGCTCGGGTACTTCTGTGATGGACCTCCATATAAAAACGTTGACTGAAGGATGGATAGCTAACACAGTCATTTTCGCTGCATTTTTCTCCCCTGTGGAGGATGAGCTTCAGCTACTCCCATCCATCTAATTCTTTCGAGTCATCTTCATTCTGCAATTTCCCCTCGCCCCGAAAAGAGTAAAAAATCGATCCATTTCTTTCCAATTTCCAAGCGGGAGAGGGAAGGAGCCCACTGAAAGGCAGAGGAAGCCTTTCGCCACTCTCAGCACATGCCTTTCAGTATTTCTCCCCGCCGTCGCGGGCGCGTTCCCTGCGAGGGGTGTGTGAATGCGGATGGTCAGGAGAGTATTGATTCCTCTCGCGGAAAGTGCAGCAGGCAGAGTTTACACTCTGACCTTCAACTCACCCTTCCAGAGTAAAAAACACACAACTTCAAGTTTCTGCAAGACAAAAAAAGTGCAGTTTCTTCACTGAGAAGCTCCCCCTCGAGAAGGTGAAAACTCTCCAAAGCAACAAAGCAGAGGTCCCTCTCGCACCGCGTCTCCTTCGCTCGCAGCTGCCCAGCTCAGCCCTCTGGGGCCCAGGGCAGCAGGAGGTGGCCACCAGCGCCTGCAACACAGGTCACACCAGAGCTGCTGGTCCTTTTCGCATCCTTCCTTCATTTCTGCATCTCAGTGACACTCCTGCTTCTCCCAGTGACACGCAACAGGGACTGCTGCCATGCCCAGGGCTGCCCAAAAAACGCTGCCAGAGATGGGATGCTGTGAACCAAGGCAATGAAATGACTTGCCCAGCTTCGCGCTGGACCACTGACCGCGGGGCTAAAGCAGGAGCCACAGTGGAGCTGCTGAGGAGGAGCCCGTCCTGGGGAATTCTGCAGAGCTTTAAGGTGGCATTCAATGTGCTACGCCATGACCGTGCTGCAGGACCAGCTCCCTCCTCTCTCACACCGTGCAAGAATAGTGTTTTATTGATGCTTTGTCCATGTGGGACTGCAAATGAGAGAGAGACGACGTCCTCAGCCGGAGCAGGCAGTGTGGAGAGCCCCTGCACTCCCACACATGCAGCTGCCACCGGGAACGGGCGTTTCACCATCAAGTGTCCACAGTCGCCTGCTCATGGTTCAAAGACATGGTGATTGCCTTCTTGTTTGGGGGAGAGAGGACCTAATCAATACAAATGCAACGTGATTGACAGGGCAGGTCAGCACATCAAAGATGGGCTCTTCCCACCCACCACTCATTAACTCTGGCTAGGAGCAGCAGCAGCAAAGGGGAGAGGATTTGAACAGCAAAGGTGAACGTGACAGCTTCGGGACCAACGGTGGGGAGACCTTTGGGGACATCAGCATAGGGTAGAGAACACAAGGCTGTTTTCCAGTCGTTTCTTTTGTTCTTGCAGAGAAGCAGCACTGACTGTGTGGACATGCCACCTCCCGGCTGGAATCCCACGTGGTAGGTAATTAGAGCATTTGTTTGGACCTGAGAACCCGGATATCCAAGTAAAGTGCTTTCCTGTGGTGGTGCTTTTGAAAAGAAAATGAGCAAAATGCATGCTCAATCAAACTGCGAGGCACCAGCAACCCCGACCTCCCAGAGAGCGTCATGGAAGAAGCTAAACTGAAAGCAGGTGAGCTGCAGGGAGAGAAACAGCGGTATGAAGAACAGAATTGAAGGCCGGGGAGAAGAGTATGAAGGCAGGATTGGAAGCAAAGACAAGAAAGGAGAAGAGGTCATGAAGGAGGATGAAGAAAGAAGATAGACCTGAAAGCAAAGGTGAAATTGGACACGCACGGTCTCATGTTAAGGTCTGTGGACCTAAATGGACCTAACCATAAAGGATATTAAAATGTGTCACCCTGCCACGGTGCACAGCAGTCGTTACGTCAGGAAACAACATCCCAGAGGGTCAGACCAGAAGCTGTCGAGAACACAGATTTTTGTCCTGTGGAAGTTCCTGTAATTCAGCTCAGAATACTGGAGAACAAAAACCTGTGGAAAGACAGATCCTGAAAACCTTGCATCCCCTTGGCGCCATACTGCTTCCTTCGGTGCTGCTGCGATGAGCTGCCCGGCTCTAGATCAGGGTCTCTTTCCCCAGCTCCCCTGCGAGGGGGCTTCCTAACCAGCCTGCATCTCCCCCAGGGACCCAAATTATCCAGCTCTTGTGACAAGCCAAGCATCGCATCAGAGGAGAGGCCACGGTGTGTCATGGGAGACGTCATCCGGCAAAAGCAGGTGAACTACAGTCCCCATAAGGCAATGGCACAGCAGGCAGACACAGTGCCTTGGCTTGCAGGGAGCTTGGCTCAGCTCATCCAGGTTAAATGGTTGGATTTGGACAACTGCAGTACAAATGAAATATTTTGTTCTGTTTAACTAACGAAATATTAAAAATATTTACAGGCATGCGCAGGAAAAGAGTTGATCCTACTAAAAACATCTTTTCTATTACAAAATAAGCATATTTATTGGACAGTCATTCTTATCTGTGCAAACTGGACAAAACCCCACAAGTACTCATGCTTTAATTGCTTTGGTTTCATAGCATCCTGCACCCACCCTGTGCAGCTAAACATGACTTCACCAAGGCCAAGGAACTAGGTCAGTGCTTATTATTATATATACTATGTATAGCAACTGGGCCCCAGTTCAGTCTGTGGAAATTTTGCAGCTGACTCAATTGTGGAAGGAGTTTCATGAGCCTCGGAGCAGAAACCATTCAGATTCGGAATTCCCATTGCACTCGGTGGGAACAGCGATCGGCGTGAGCCCTTCGGCTTGGTTCGCTCTTGGTGGGGGTGTCCAGAAATATGGCAATCCCAAGGGAGAGGAATCAGCGAGGACTGTGAAAAGCACAGTAAACATCTTCTGTTGTATTTAAATTCCCTTCAGAAGCTGTTCACAGAACTTCTGCTGTGGTGACACTTTAAAGTGATTACCGTAATGGATTTTTGCATTCTACAACACAATAGAATTAGAGGAAGGATTTAGTAAATGTATTAAATCTGTTAAAGGAGAAGTATGGGAGCTGGCCTTGTTTTCAATTAATTGTATTTGATTTTAACTGCTCTGTACAGTTTTACTGCAGAGCAGGACCTTTAATAATGCAGGCATTGTTTGCTTTGGCATATTGTATGACATATATTTTTTAGATAACAAAAAAGTCAAATATACAACCAAAATAACATTCTAAAGGTAAATTTCTTTGCTGCAGTGTGGTTACTTTTATACTAAATTTATGCTATAATATATCACTATTGTACCTTGTGCCATATCTGACAACGAATATGATTTTAGGTGTCATGCAGCAGGCATTTAATTATTGGAGACATGGGCTTAATGGTATTTGTGTCACAGGAGCAAACAGTACAGATGTATCTTGACTCAAGGAGACTGAAACGCTTGCTTCAAAACAACCTCTCCTGATAATAGGTAATTTTACAAAAATGGTTAAATGAATCAGATTCAAACAAGATCTGTTTTTTTCATCTGATCAATAGATCCGAAAGAAACAATGCCAAATATCATGAATTATTGTACAGCACTGATGACTGTGAGGACAATGGGAATAGCAAAGACAAATACACACCTATTTCTCTGTTATTGCCGTAAGCCTTTTATTATTATTATGGGTGATTAAAAAATCCATTAATCAGATGCTAATCAGATTAAATTCTATGAATTAATTTTTCTGGAAATAACTAAGACAAACATGCTGTGCAGGACTCGTTTAATGAAATAGCAGTGGTTTATTTGCAAAATTAGGGCTTGTGCATATTTAAGGCCTAAGCTGGAAAAATCCACTGCCTTGTGGGCACAGTCAGAAGCACGGACTAGAGAAGCCACATATTTTTTACCCATTTTAAGTAAAAGAAAGGTCTTGCTCTAAGTAATTTATGATTCATTACACAAATAGCTCATTAGCTTGGACTAGAATATAACATTACAGTCATTTAAGAAATAATTCCTTGATTTAGTATTTGGAGAAAGGAGGCTGCACGGTAGACAAAGTGCGTGTCATCTGCCTGGAGACGGCTGCGCAGGGAAGCGAGGGGAAAAGCAAGGGGGATGCAAAGCAAAAGGCATCGGCGTGCACAAAAACGCCTGCCTCGCTGCAGCATTTTCTAGGTAGGCTTGAACTTATGCCTATTTTAGACATAATGGCTCACATATAAAAGACAGCTACACTAATTACGTAGGCACTAACGACAGCCGAGACAGTCAGAGCCTCGGTTCCAAAGTTCCCTCAACCGCAAGGCTTGCAGTGACTCACTGCTGCTAAAACCCTAAAACGTTTGCTTTATCTCACCTTTGCACTTACCTGTGCTATAAAACCACCATAAATAATTTGTTAAAACTTGCAGATAATAATATGTAACGTCTCAATTGTACAGGCACATCTCTATCTGGTTGAAGTTTGGCCTGTTATTTATAAATGTCAACAAAAAGGTGTGGAACAATCCCGAAAGCCCTTCAAGAGCCCACGGAAATGGCCATTGCCTCAACAGACGTCTGCACAGAGCCTTCGGCGCTGTGAAGTTCAAAAATCCCCTGGCATTACGTGTCGCTAAATAGCCCCAACACATTTCAGTTGATGAGGTCGTTACAGCTTCCTCAAAGCTTTCGGCAACCAGGCTATCAGCAACAGGAGGTCTCGGCGGAGGAAATCTCCAGGTTATGGCTTCACAGAAGCAATTGCATAATGGTGTTATCCCATACGTTATCGTGAATGGCTGCTGACGCCGGTTTTGCATGGCTGCATGTCCCAACTCCTTGTGCTGCTCCTGCTTCCAGGGCCTGGGACAACGTTGCACCAGTGTCGCAGCATGATGAGGAAAGATGACCTTGAAGGATTGCTCTCAAATAAGGTAGCTTTTCTTGTATGCCAACAACACATAACCCAGGGGACTCCAGGTAGAGGCCAGCTTCTGCAGTTGCCGTTTACATGAAAGGCAGCATTTTTTCCCTAGGCTGAAGTCTGCAAGGCAGCTGAGAAGCACGGAGCTTACCAAGTTAAATTGCTCAGCAGTCTTGATTCAGGCCCCTGAAACCCACTGATTTTAAAATGGCAATTTTCTTATTGGTTTGTCTCTATCTGCTCTTCCGTGCTTGTCCCATCCTCAACCTGTTCTCTGTGGGCAGGAGGTCAATGGGAGCCAAGAGACCTCTGTAATCACAGAAATCAGGAAAAAAATCAAATATCACAAGGACCTTCAGGAAAATTTGAGAGTTTCAAGCGAGCATCTGCCATGCAGACTAGCACTTGAGTGAAATGAGCAGAGCCAGCTCAGGTAGCAGTGCGGTTCGGGTTTGCTTCCTCGGGTCCAACGCGATGGTTTGCCCGGGTGCCCCCTCGGTGGTGAGTCCTCTCCCCACGTGCCGACACGCGCTGTGCTCATGGGTCCTACGTAATGCTTCTTGTGTTAAAATAAAGCACTGACAGAGCTGTTAAATCCAGTGTCAAACTCTGCAAGCATCATCAAAGACAAGCAGACCTTCTGTTTACCTTCAGTTATGAACTTCTCTAGAAATCACCTATGTATTACTATTTCTTGTGCCTGTATGAATAATTGGTGCATTTGCTGTTGAAAGTTCCATGTTTGGCCTTTCTAAGCCGTTTGATTAGGAAGCAGAGAGAATATTTTAGCAGCAAAGAAGGCACCGGTAATCAGCACTGGTAGAAATAATCCAATTTTCTGTGCAGAGAAGGGCAGGGGTCTTCCTAGGAGGTCAGCGCTCCCGTAGCACAATTACAACTTTAATTAATGAAATTGGCTGAACCTCCGCCGGCAGAGGCAGCGTGCTCGTCCCCAACCTGGAAGGACCCACGGGCTGAGCAGTAAATGCCTCGAGCTGCAGGAYGCCGGCAACGCAGCCCGGCTCCCGAGCTCGTCTCCAGCGGAGCCCGGACGCCCCAGCCAGCCTCCACCACCGCTCGCCGGGCAGACACATCCTTGGGCTCGGCAGTCAAGACCGAGCCCAAACCGCCCTTCTGCAGCGGCTTTGTAATGAGCAGTGAGACTTTCGGCATGTCGTGCTGTTCAGACATGCTGTCTGCAATTAATATTGCATAACAGCCTCCTGATTTCTAAATTATGTATTTCTCCCTTTCAGCATCATATATTTTTGCACAGGGTTAATTATTTTCCATCGTTCCGCCTTTAGCAACAGTCGTCTTAATTAACCGGGCCAAGCTCTGCTCTCACTTGCACCTGGCTGAGCTGCATGAAATCAGGAGAGCTGCACAGGTGTAAGTGAGGAAGGAGTTGTGACCATTTGTGTAAAAATAAAATGCTCCCCTCTCTTGTTGATTAATGCTTAGAACAAAGAATAATCTCCAACTGCTGACTAAATGTCGTGGAGTAAATATTGGGGAAAATTCAGTCTGAGTGGCTTTCACGTGTGCAGTTAAGATCTGCTTGTTCCCCTCCTGTAGGTACCTCGTACCCACCGAGGAAGGTGGACCGAGCTGAATTAAGACACTCAGATAAATCCTGCACCTGTAGAAATCAGTAGCAATTCTGCCGTCGAGTTTGACAGAGGCCGGACTTTGCGGCTTTGGTCCAAGCAAGCGGTGTGCAGTGAGCCAGGAGCCCTCTCAAAACCAGCGGGGGCTTCTCTTCCAGGCTGGCACCCAGCGCCGCGGGGGAAAGAAGGTTTTGTTGCAACCAGCGGTGCCCGCACTTGCCAATGCGCCCTGCGGACTGCGCTGCGAAGAGCAGTAGTGCTCCGGTCTTGCAGTCCCTTCGCTTAACCTGCTATTCACCGTCTCTTAACAGCCCTCCAGCGCTGGCAAAAAAAGGGCTTATCTTGGACTATTCTTCCTTGCTTGCATTTCCTGACAGCCCCCCATTAAACTAGACCAAAGCATCCATCCAGAGGAGGCTCCAATAAGTGGATCCACATGCAATATTCATGGATCATTTCAGAATAGCTACAAATCCATCACCCTTGTCAGCAGCACGGTGCACACGCCTAATGTTATCCTTAAGCACCTTTTTGAACCAGAGCCCTAACGATGACCACATAGTTTGGCCTGGAAAGCAGCAGAAGAGGATGGAGATGCCTGCAGCGGCCATGAGGTGCCCGGGGGACGCGGGCAGGTCTGGAGACTCCTCTGACCATGTGCACAAAGCTGAAGACAATTCTCAGACTTTTCTAGCAGCAAACAGGCCTGCAAGGGGATGAGGCTGATGAGGCTGCTGAGGCGTTGGTGCATCGATACCGTGCAGCTTTCCTTCTCCCCCCGCACGCGCTCACCCGTGCAGCCGCCCAGCGAACGCCTCAGGGCGCTTTGCTGATTTCTTTGCAAACCCCTTGTTGCAGGAGCCCATCGACCTCCCATCGCAGCCTGGCTTTGAAAACAGTCTGAAAACCCTTTCCAAAACCCAGCGGTAGGGAGGAAGCCCTATCCCCCCCCACAAAACAGCTTCTCTGCTGTGCAGGTCAGAGCACCCACATCAGCATCAACAGCACAGCGGAAATAAGCATATCCGACACGAGCTTAACGCCACAGCTTTTGGAGAGGTTTGTTTACCAGCTCCTTAAATGTCTGGCCAGCAGCACATTGCAGCTCCCAAACCGACCTCATCCCCCAAGATTAATTTTTACACAATCATCCAGGAGTCTGTGATAATCACTCCGTAAAAAAAGGAAGAGATTTGGGATTTTTTTCAATGCAAAGGATTAAGTTTAAATACAAGTAATCTGCGGGAAGCTCAGCTGCATGCACACTACTAATCGCTCCTTCACTCTTTCCAACTTTAGCCCTTTCAGTTGCATTTTCCATAGCGGAAATGTTTGTCCTTGGTAAGGTCAGGACAGCGCTCACCATCACCAGCACACTTCAAGGGCCACATCCGTACATCAGGCTCACAGGTTCCTCTATTTACACGGACCGTCAGCATGGTATCTGAGCCCCTTTCACATGGGATCCATGCAGCAAAGGCCCTGTGGGGCCAGCTGGGCTCTTGGCATCTTTTCCTGTTCCCGAGACAGGTCTCTGCTCGCGTGGTTTGCTCTGGCATCGTACTCATTTACCTTGGGGGAAGGTGCATGGAGCAGTAACCAGCCTGGTAAGCTTTTAATGCACTGCCACAACTGCCTTGGTGGGATCTTTAAAAAAATAGATAAATATTTAAGATAAAATAAATAACTCACTTAAATCCTGAAGTCTTTATTAAATTCCTGAAGGTTTACCTAGGTGAGGTCTGAATAATAATCTGTGAGCTGGCACTTTCCCTGGGCCCGCGTTGTCCCGCATGCATTCCCGGGACCTCCTCGGAGGGGAAGCTCCAGAGAGGTCGCTCCCAGAGGGATGGACTGAGCTTGTGGCTGCGGAGCTCAGGGAAAACCCGTGGAGGAGCTCAACCTGCTCCTGAAACTGTCCAGCCCCAAAGGCAGCAATCCCCACTTCTACACGCGAGGTGCAGGACTAGCATCACAAGAAACAGCAGAAATAATCTACAACAAGGAATTCCGTGACAAAAATGACTTGAGGTAACTGCATTTGAAAAAAAAGCTGGTGCTGGACCATGTTCACGCAGGGTATCGGTGCACGGCAAACACTGCCGGGCCTGCCCTTAGCCAAGGCGCTCTGCAGGGCTGTACGGGTAGGCTCCTTGGGACCGTGAGCAGAGCAAATTTAAAGGCTAATAGAAAACATTATATGTGCTAAAGTCAGAAAGAGATGCATGCCCTTTATCTCCAGCAAGTGTTTTGCAAATATAATTAAAATAAATGTATATCTGGGGTTGTTCTGACCACAGCTATAAGGATACAGAGCCAGATTTTTAAAACAAAATAACTTAGGCACTTAAAAAAGGACTGAAGAAAACTTTAGGTACTTATGTTCAAAATTATCATCTAAGGAAACCCAATTCAGCAGCCACCTAACCTGAAAGCACTTACGCACACTTGGGCAGACATTCAACAAAGCATTTAGAGACCCAAAGAGCTGCATCAGCAGGAAATTTGGGGCCCACGTTCAAGAGAGTGACTCAGGGAAACCTGAGCTGCTCTGGCGCAGCAACGCCGCTGCGCATCCCTTCGTGTGCAGCCGCACGAAGCCGAGCAGCGGCTCCACACCCGGCCCCCGGCTCCCAGCTCCCGCGAGGGCCTTTAGGTTTGGTTCCCAGGGCAGAAAATGGGGGCTGCCACCTCTCACAGCACTCACAACCTTCAAACCCCATCACAGACCGTCACAGACCATCACAACCCATCACAGCCCATCACAGCCTGTCAGGGCCCGTCACAGCCCTCGAACCCCATCACTGCCCATCACAGCCCATCGCAACCCATCACAGCCTGTCACAGCCGGCGAGGGCCATGGCCAAGGCCAACCATCTGTGTTGGGTGGATGAGGGACCCAGCCAGGTGCTCCCGCACTCAGTCAGAGGAGGCTGGAAGGAGGGATGGAAACAGGCAGGAAAGGAGGGGTGGATCCGGCAGCAGTCTGCCACAGACAGGAGGTCCGTGCTTGCCCAGCTCCGCCCTTCAGAGTGTCCCGGTGCTTACATGGTCAATGAATATCACTTTTTTGCCTATGTTTTCTCTCCTGCTGTCATGGTCTATGGTCTATGCAGTGCCCTCCCACCCTGGTATAGACGGCAAAGCCCTTGAGATGCCACCACACTCTGCATGGCAGAACAGTTACCTCTGGCTGTGTCCTGCCATTGCAGTCACCAGCACAGCTCTCGGTGACACCGCTGGGTGAGGATTAGGTCTTTGACAGCCACTGCCTTTTCATTCGCAGCGAGTCAAACATTTTAGCTCTGTTCATAGCTAGCCTTTACCTGTGTTGGCTCATGCAACTGTTTTAAGACTGAAGACCTTCAGGAATGGGTCCTTTATTAATAAAATGCCATTATTAGAGTAGCAGGTGGCTCTTTCTTTGCCTTCATCCCTGGGGGAATGTATTTTCAGTAAAAGCGGAGATGTTGCAAACCAGCAGTCAAAGCTAAACAAGGCTGAGGAATGAGAATGCTTCTGATAACAAATTCACAGAGCTTCACACACCAGCAAGCTAACAACTCGCTGTTTTTAAAGAGATTTTTAAAGCTATTTTGGGTGCAGTCAGTCAGACCAAGATCCCCTTACTGCTTGGAGACCCTAAACATGCGCTTCAAAGGAGAGGAAAACACAGAAAAGCTAGTAATGAAAAGGTTCATTTCTGCAGGTGCAAAACTTCAAAGTACAACTTTCCTGTAGAGTTAAAAAGACCATGCCTCATTTTTATGAATAAGTCAAAACGTGGGAACCTTTCCTAAGTGAACACTCAGCTCACTGGGTGTTTCTTCTACGGAGTTTCAAAGCCAGCCAGTGCTCCTGGTTTCTTTTATGTAGTGTGCCTGTGTTTTTCCGCCGTTGATAAGCTGTTGCCTCTTGCCTTCTCTGGCTGAATCCTTGTGCCTATCTGAGCTCTATCCGAAACCCTTCCCATCAACAATCTTTTCTAGTATCTGTAAAAATCCTGTTGTATGCAGCTGTTGGATGCTATTTCCTTACTTGCAACGGCACAAATTTTGTTTATGACAGACCCACATAGGCCTACACATATATTAGAAAGAGTGTGATTACGTTCATGCTTCACAGTGATAATCTCAGATTTTCGTTTCAGTGCCCACAGTGTCGTAGGGAATGGAGAAGGCGCTCCTCAAGCACGACCAGCTCAGCAGGGTTGTCTTAGTCACTGTGTAGGTGTTTAAATGCAGTGTTACAGCTGAGTGCTGGAAAAGCAAAGAGATCAGGCAACCATTTTCACAAGGTCTCCGAGTCAGTGCTCTTCCTGTATGCACCAAACCTCACCTCCCAGCTCCGACCCCGCACGCAGACCTCTTCCCCGTGCACTGATACGGGTGCAGCGCTTGTTCTGTGCAGCTTCTTACACCTCCACGCGCTCTCACAATATCCATACCTCTCACAGTAGCCAAACACCCATTTAAACCACCCTTGCCCTGAAGGTGTTCTCACACCTCGGGGACCACCCAAAGCCCAAGGAAAACTGTTGTGTTTTTCTACCTGGCTTGCTGGCCCAAGAGTCGAGCCGCCCGGCACTGATGACAGCCACGACCCTCAGGGGCCCGTTATCGCTCCCTTCCCCAGCACCGCTCTTCCTCCTCAGCTGTTTCGCTCTGGACGTGACACTAATGCAACTCTGCAATTATGGTAAGCCTCAGTGCATTTCCCACTAAGGCCAGTGGCAAAACACCTACTGCTTTCAGCAGCGCAGGGCTGAGGCTGTAGCAAAACGGTGAGCATAAACTCCATTTTTCATTACAATAAATTGCCCTGGCAGCTCGGTGACTGTACAGGTCATGTCAGATCTAAGCACCCAGGAAGGCCGCAGGTGGTCAGAGTATTGCCTGCCTCTGCTTGGGCTGCTGTCCTCATTAGTGAACGGGGAGGTAAGTCATGGCTGGGTTGTGTTTTGCTGAAGCAATTTTTATTTTTTCATTATTTGAAACCGGTCTGAGGAATATTCCACCCAGTGCTTTCCAGGCACACATCAGCTGGAATGAAATTCAGAGCTTGTTCATCAGGATCAAAGCATGTGGACTGTATCAGCCCTGCTGGAAAGAGTACAAACTCTTTATTCCTTGTAAATGAAATTGAAGATCTATCCAGGCCATCAGATGTTACAACGATAGGTACAGGCCAAATCTCGTGCTTGTATAGACAACAGCACTCACTTGTGTGTCCACATCCTGTCCTCAACCCAGTCTGCAGAGCCAGGCATGCACCGGCTAGGGCCACAATTCAGGCTGCCACCTGGGATCTTCCCCATTTCTGAAAGAGTCATCGGTGAATGCACCATGGATCCACTGGATTTGGCATCTGGTGTTTCCATGGATGATCTTCTCTCTCCATTAGGCGTCAGGAGCCTTGAGGGAGCGGATGGAGCATGGACACAACATTGCCACCTCAGGCTTCTGACAGCCCCGTCACCCTTCACAAGCACATAACCTTCTGCATAGGGAGGCACGAGACTGGTGGGCTCAACGCAGGGGAGAGCCCTCCTGGGAGGAGTTCGCCTGCCCAGAGGCTGCTCGGTGCAGCATGGCCCAGGGTGAAGCAGTCAAAGTGGTGGCTGCCCGTGGTGGAGGCTGGTCTCCAGGAATGGATCCCTGAGCTCCGGCCATACCAAAAGCCAAATCATAGTTTTGACACCCACTCTGAGTTTATTTTCTGCCATTTGGCAGAATGGTTTCCAAAATCACATTCTTTTAGAGCTGCGGTCCACAGAGACTGACAGCGTCATCAGAAGAGGAACACCTAAGTAAGAGTTTCTTGGGAATTTTCCAGGAAGAACTCTAGACTCTTTTCATGGAGTGTTGAACTCCTTTAGAACCAGCTCTGCACAGAGAGCAGGGACAAGGGGAATAGAAAAGGCAAGGGATTAGGAGAGCTCAAGGTGTCTGCAATGGTGCAGGAAGAAATCAGACTGGAGCACGTGGCTGCAGGGCAGTGCCCTGGCTGCTTGGAGGGACTCCGGTTCCTCTGTGGAAAGCAGAGGGGCGCTGGTGGAGGCAGGGGTGAGGGTGAGGTCAGGACTGCCAGGCTCCGCAAGTTAGACAGGCTTTAATAAGAATTATCACATCAACTTTGTGCTAAATAAAACTATGTGTTTTCTGGAGCTTGGGAGGGGGGCTTTAACTGCTGAATTAACAGTGACGGATTAGCGTGTTATCACTGAACACTATAAAAAAGGGATTCTTCCCAGCACATGGAGTATTGTTGCAAATTAGATGTCATTGTACTTCTAATGGGGTTAATGTACATCATTTTCTTGTGTCCAGACACTGTAAAATAAAAGCCTGCTTGGCATCACAATAAGGCAGAAAGAGGATGTCCTTCCTTTTGTTGTCAGATCTTTCTGCCAGATGCTATTATATACGATGTCCCCATCTTTAGGAACACGTTTCCATTTACAAAATGTGAATGTTGAAATGCTTCAGTCAATGTGATGTACCCTGTTCTGTGCTGGAAAACCAAGAGTTTAGAGTTGGCTGCRAACAGCTAACATTCCTAAAGAGGATGGGAGAAGAGAAGGTTCTCTTCTGATGGGGGGGAGGGCAGAAGGTGGAGCCAGACTCTTCTCAGCGGTGCCCAGTGGCAGGACAAGAGGCAACGGGCACAAACTGAAATACAGGAAATTCAAATTGAACACAGAAACACTTTTTTTCTGGGAGGATGGTTGAACATTGGAGCAGGCTGCCCAGAGAGGCTGTGGCATCTTATCCTTGGAGATATTCAAACCCGCCTGGACGTGGTGCTGGGCAGGCTGCTCTGGTGATCCTGCTGCAGCAGGGGCTGGACCAGGGGGTCTCCAGAGCTCCCTGCTCATCCCAGCTGTTCTGTGGTTCTGTGACTATCCACATCCAGCCAGCCCATCATGAAGGCAGGAATTAGCTAATACACCTTTGGATAGTGCTGATAGAACAAAATTCCATTTTGAAAAGTATGTTGGCTGGTTAAAGCAAGTCCTATGGCCATGTCTTTACTAGGAAAAAAGATGCTTTCTTAATTCAAAATGCACGGGAGCTAGCAAAACAAAATTGTATTTGAAACAAAAGTAGTTACAAGCTAAACACTGTTTGGTGGCTTAAGGTTAAGGAGGTTCTCCTGGTCATATTTATCTTAATCAGCCAACACATACGCAAACTGTAACATGACTTAACTGGAACTTGACTCTATCTTAAATACCAGACCTGGCACATTGCTGATATACAGCTGAAACATGCCCTTTTTCCCTGGTGAAGATAAAAACTCCTGCTAGAACTACAGTTTACTCTATTTATGGCAGGATCTTTTTAAGTGATGATACATGTTGTCTAATGTGTTAGCAACTCACTTCTCTCCCTAGCGTAGAAATGCACACTACATGGTAGTTGCGTTCATAGGCTCGTTAACAAGTGCATAGGTATATTTTTAAATGGCATAGGCAGTCAGTTAGTTAAAAATACTCTTAACTTCCAGCTCTGATTTTGCTTGCAGATCTCAGTAATAGGTTGATGTAGGAAGGCTAAAGGCATCCTGGAGCTGCAACGCCCTGGCGATACCTGCCATAAATCCTGTGGTCCGGGAACCAGTGCTGGGGACATAAGCCCGGGGCTGGGGCAGACTTTCACCATATGCAGCTTGCATTTGGGCAGTCCTAGTGTCTGAACTAAGGAAAAAAAACCTCTCCGAGCAGGTCCCTCCCCAAGCTCTGTCGTGGGTGATTTTCCCCTCCATATTTCTTTAAGAATTGCTCTTGGCAGGCAATGACATTTCCCCATTTCCTAAATATACTTTTCAAAAAATGCATGCCAAAGGATCGCTCCCAGTTGGTCAGGATCTAACAGGTCTAACAGCCTGGAAGTGCTGTCTGTCCCACCACTTAAACAGAGATACTAAAACCACAGACAGAACAGATTTCATAGGGAAGGCAGAATCCTCCTTGGAGAGCTTCAAATCTAATCAAAACAGTAATTCCTACAAAATTCCTACAGTGTGTTACTGTTGTATTTTCTACCAAACACACTCACTTAAGAACAGATATTTATCAACAGCCAACAATTCAGAGCTACCCTGGACACCGGTGTTTTCATGGCTATTGCAAGAGTGATGGAAAGCATTTGGCAATGTTAAGGCATGAGACAGGTCTCTCTCTGCCCCTTTTCTTTAATGCAGCTTGCAAAACACTCTGTGAATAATGAAAATACTAGCTTACCAAACCCACTGCCTCTTTCAAAGGTTCACATAAAAAAATAAGCCATCTAATTGAGGAGAAATTTTCGCAGGTTCTAGGGAAGGAAGCTTCTTGTACCTGGGCCTCCCCACTTCTTTCGTACAGAAGCCCTGAGGCAAACCGAGATTCTGTGTCAATTACAGAAAAATCAATGAAGATACTGTTCAGGACTCCTTTTCACCATTCAGTGCGGATGATATCCTTCACTTTCTAGCACTGATTCATTTACTTTCAGCCTCTCTAGGGGCTACTGACATATTGCTATCTCTGAAGAATCTGAAGCAAAAACTGCCTTTGTTTCCTGCCGCAACTTGTGCGGATGCACCACGCTCTGGGACCGGCGCGGCGCGAGGGCTGGGGCACAGCCCTGGGCTCCCAACGGCGGCGTGGCGCAGCACACCACGGTATTTTTARGCATTCCTTGCCAAAGCACCTTTCAGCTGTCCTCCCAGCCCTTACTTACGCAGAAAGATTGGGAAGGATYGGGGGTAAAATTGGTCCAAGAAAATGGGGTTGGCACGTCATTGATATTTTTCCTCCAACTCCATCCTCTGTTCATGCCCGAGCTTTATGAAACAGCAGCGACACAGGAAGCACTGCTRTTTCCAGAACCGGCTGCAGGACCCCGTTGTCCCACCTAGCAAAGGCCACAGCTGGGGCAGCTGGGGCATTACGAACGCATCCCTGTCCAGGCAGGGAAACTGCCTCTGCAGGATCTCCTCACACGCTCCAGCTGCGTACCCCATCCCATCTCCCTCCGCTTCCAGGGCTGCAGACCAGGCCATGGCGTGGAGCACAAATACAATGTCGTCTCCGTATGCTTCAGCCTGACTTGGATAAACAGACTCTGGCCCCTCAAAACCTGCACTTGATCTCCAAGCAGCGCACTTCTAGCACACTCTGCAGCATCCCACCGTGGGTGTCTCCAGGGGCTGGCTGCAGCGGGAAAGCACCACATTTGTCCAACAACCCATTGGCAATGCTTTGGTCTCACTCATTTAACTTTCACTGAGGTAATTGGGAGTTTTGTACAGAAACCAAAGGATGGTACTTTTTCTTCTACCTGAGAAATACAACACAAACGTTGTATAATCCTGTTCGTAAGGGGTTTTACCTAGCCTCGAGACACACAGTCGGAAACTACATAAGACCTAATGTCTAATATGACAGAATTAATTCCCGAAGTATCTGAAGGTAAAAATTTGTGTTTGCTATATCCCGGGAAGTCTGGGTGAGCGTGCTGAAGCTGGGGACACTGTGCACTGGGTGGAAGACGAGAAAAGAGTTGACCCGAAACCACACAGAGGTTCATATAGAAAAAGCCTATCTTGTATATCAAAGCAGCGTTATTTCCTACACTTTCATTCTTTTCTCTCCCCACTAAAGCCACATATATCCCACAGGAACGACTACAGACCTCCGGGCCTTACTCAGGCCGCACTCCCGCTGAAGGCCGAAGAGCCACGCTGTGACGTAAAGCGCAGCCCTGCAAGCTCCTCGTGCTCCTCCTCTTCAAAGAGAGCTTCATGCATGGAGAGCTTGTAGGATATAGCCCAGAGCAAGGATGGTGCTACAAAGCCAGTATTTATTATTTATAGTACACTTCTATGAACCCAGGGCTCAGAGGCAGAGTTGTCTATGGGGGCAAGCTTTATAAGGAAAAAAATGTAGCTAGAAGAAACACTAAAAGTATTGCAGAATGCAGAAGCCACATTCATAAAAGGCGTTCTTCAGCCTGCAGAAGTCAGACACTCTGAGTTCGCATGAAATTTGGTGTGTGATTTATGGGGCAGTTTAATTACAGCCAGGGTCTTTTAAGTAGCATCATGGCCTAGAAAACGTATTTTTAAAGAACGAGGGGTCTCCTGAGCCAGCACCTGTTTTAAATTGCCCCAGCACAGACGGTGATGGAGACTCCAACAGCGCTTTACATGCCATATTGCTACCTCCAAGTGCCAGGAGGAAACGAGGCGGCCCCGCACCCCCGTGCTGGGGACCGGGAGGGTCTCACATGTCCTGGAAACGGGCTGAACCGCAGGTCCCTTCCCAGCGCCCAGGGCCTGCCCGCCGCAGGGTGCCCGAGCGGGGATGGAGCTGGAGGAGCAGGGCCGGGAGCCGGCCCTAGGGCTGCGTGCGTGGCGGTGCTCGGCCGGGGGGCTCGCTGCGGGCACCCCGCGGCGGTGGGTCACAGCGGCCTCAGGGCCACGGGAGGTGTCACTGCGGGGCTGCCGGGGTGTCGCCGCAGGACAACCTGGCACTGCTGGGGCTGCCTGTGGGCACCCGGGGCTGTCGGGGGGCACCCTGGCATGTCGGGGGACACCCTGAGGCTGTCGGGGGGGCAACCTGGGGCTG